>JAVYIG010014191.1:0-42954 GCA_035222895.1 Strongylocentrotus droebachiensis
TAAATAAGACTGCAGCATTTTAACAAAAGAATACCCGGTATACAATACTGTAAGTAGCATAACATAGGACTTGATTCATGCAGTGAATAGATCCTATAATTAACAAAAAATAATTTTAAACATTTAACACTGCTATCATTTCTTAAAAGTGTTGAAATCAACATGGTATAATTGTCACTATAATTTAACATTTGATCCTTTAATTAAATGCCACAGCTTTTTTTAAATCATAACTTTGCAAAACAAGACAATTATTATATACTAAATCATCTTCATTTTTTTTCTTTCTTTTAGAGGGGGGGGGGGGGGGGGAGATATTATACAATTATACAGTTAACTCTGCATTACTCAAAGTCGCACAAATCCAATTTTCCAGAAGTCAAATAAATTTTTTGACCAAACTATGTAAAGCACATGTTTTTTACACTTCCTGAGTCGAGTTTTGCATAAGTCAATTTTGTTTGTATTGCCTGTGTTGACTATATTTTTAATCTTTAGTGTTTATTTTGCACTTACTGCCACACATTTCATCAACGTAAAAAGGACAATGTAATTAACACAGAAGCAGAATAATAACGTATAATACACCAAAGGAAAACTTGTCGCGTAATATACCTTGCATTGCTCTCCCAAATCCACACAAATTATTTCATCAATATCAAAGATTATGGACTATGCAGGGAAATAAATAAATAATACAATTTACTTGCCCCGAATTAGAAATGGGACCTCCGACGAGTCCGACCATTATATCATTTGTCAATACATCAAGATCACTTGCCCAACTCGACAACAATTAAAAAAGAAACCAAAAAATAATAAAGCACACCTATGAATCAACAGAAGTTACTGCTGCTAAAAGGGACTAACATTGCTTTGATTTAATTGTCCATGGACAGAATTTTTTTGGCTGGGGGTGAATAATTTTGTAAGTCACGATGTCTTTTAGAGTCGTTGAACATACATTTACTCTCGCATCTTTGCTGTATTCTTTATTTTATTATTACAATTTCAGTATTGAAGAATTGATCACTTTTCATGATATATAAATATATATATACTTTAAAAATAATATCTGTTTGCATATTGACAAATTCCTCCAATATAATGGAACATGGGTTCACATATTTGAAACTTCAAGAACATTATACTTAGTTCGTATTACCAATCAATAAAATGTCATTATTTATGTCATGAAATGTCATGATTATTGTAAATAGTGTTAATATTATAGTTCATGCAATTCATTACTGAAATTTGACAAATATACTTTTGTTATTTCAAAATTAATTTATCACACACATAATTTCTTTTAGTATCTAAGGACCCATTCTGGTCAAAATATGTTCCATGTTTCAAGTTCATAATTTAAGGTAGGCTCTACCGTTATTTAAACAACTGTCCATCAGTTAATATTACACTTTTTAAAAATACTGACTTCGCCTGAAAAGCATGGAATATACATACAATTATATGTGTAACTATATATATTACAAGCATATGTACATTATGCTACACGTTCAAATGTTTTCTAGTTGTATAAGTCGGTGCGGTTGGTAGTTAGAAATCAGCATTTGAGGGGTGCTCGGGCACTGTAGCGCCATTCTGAACTAACTGCTGGGAGATGGATGCTAACCGGCCAAAGTTGGCCGCCGATTCGGAAGAGCGAATGGCTTTGAGGTTCCGCGTGACCCGCTCCGATGCCTCGCTGCACCACAGCTGGCAGATCTGTTTCTCGTGTTCGGCGGCTGCGGCGTTTTCTGAGAGCGAGCGTGATGCCCTGTTGAGTAAGAACGTGCAAACAACGGTAATTAAAGAGGCACTGCCTTCAAATTTTTCTTTTGAATATACCTTCAAAAGAGGAAATTGCTGATACTGAAATCAATAACCTATTCACTTTAAACAGAAGTGGAAATGTGATCAGGTGGGTGTTTCATAAAGCTGTTCGTAAAGTTACGCATGACTTTACAAACGACTTGTATATGAAAAGCCAAATGGGATGCTCAATCATTATTAAATACATCAACTAAAGTTGAACTGTGCAGATGTAGATTAACATTCCTATGATAACAGACATTTTTAATGCAAAGTGTATTTTTTGCCATAATTTAATTGAAACTATCAGAAAAAACTTTGGGCATCCTATCTGGCACTTCATATACAAGCTGTTCGTAAAGTCATGCGTAACTTTATGAACAGCTTTATGAAACACCCCCAGCCATCACAAAAGGCAACCTATGATGCCATGAGTGATATGGTGTATTACTGATTATTCAATTGCTAAATATGAAACATAAATTCCATCTCTTTACATTAGCATAGGCACTGTATGAATAACAAATCGAACGAAAAATAGTTTCCCAACCAATTAACATGTATTTATTTATATCGTCTAACAATTTCTGAACACGGCAAGTGATAAAAGTTTATCGACACAGAAAAAAACAGAATAAGGAAGAAGAGAGGACAGATACGTTAGGTGGAAGAAAAGAAATGAAGCTAGAGACAAGATCAAACACTTCCCTGCCACATATTCCTAAATGAACTTGAAGGTTGAAAATGGATTTACAAAGATTTTTTCAATCATTACAAAATACATTTACTACATATAGCAGAAAATGGGAATAACTTTAAATTGGAAGGACCTGTTATTGTTTCAGAATAAAACTTGTAGCCTATGTGAGTAAAAAAATTAGTTCAACATCCCCCATCTTGTGCAGGATCTGCTGCCCCCAACGTGGAAGGAGTTACGAAAGAAAGCAAAGAGAGATAAATAGCAAAAGGAGGAGGAAGGGGACAGAGATAAAAGATGGAATTAAAGCCCCACTGCACTACTTATAGCTACTTGCACCATCTCAATGCCTAATCGGTGACTGTTGGTCCCCAATGATTCCCTCTTTCTTGTGTTAATTGAAAGCTGCTTTGATGAGATAACCACCTGTAAGTGACCTTGCAGGGAGGTCTAATCTCCCCTGGCCCAAACTAGTAGTGCAGACGGTCTTTAAAGTCTTCCTAATTGCTTCGGTACTAACCTCGACAGCGTGGCCACCATAGAATAGATGTCAATCGATGCGTCGGCCACTCTCCACAGGAAGAACTGCTTATCGACAACCTTCTTGCCGTGCTTGACGAGGAGGCCTTCGACCGCGACGCCGAACTCCTCGATGGATGCTGCTGCCTTGGTGGCTGACTCCTGGAGGTCCGGGTGGACGTACTGGTTCAGGGAGGGGCCTGAGTTGAGTCCAACCATCCTATGATCAGGGCGACAAAATGGAAAGGGAGATACAGTCAAACCAGCTTTAGGGATCACCTCTAAAGAAAGACCTTTACAATTGGATACATTATTCATTTGTTGAGAATATATCTGATTGAAACCAGAAAGGCACTAACTCATATACATGTACTTGGACACAGTGTTAAAGCACTTCTGGCTCTGAACAGAAAATATGTTATTTGAACTATGTATGAAACATATTAATATCTGAGTGAAGATACAATACTTTTTGATGCCATGGATTCAATCATTAAAAGTTGCAATATGACACTTTATTTGATTGTTGTGGTTATTTGTAAGACAAAATATATTGACGGAATAACAATTGTTTTCTTTCACATGTATGCTACATGTAAGTTGCTATCATACAATAGAGGAAGGCTTTCTAGACAAAATAAAATATCTGTAACAGAATCACATCAGACAATTTGACATATCACATGCTTCAACTTTCAAAATCAACAACAACAAATTCTTCTGAGTTTATACCACATTGGTCCATGAAGTCATTACACTATTGTGCAATGTGTACAAGTATATAATCTAAACTAGTAGAGGCATATTTTCATGAAAATGTGTTGCGATGGAATGGTTGTACAGAGCGATATGAGAAATTAATCTAATATTTCCCATGTGACATTGCTTGAATGCATTACCTCATTAAACCCCTTTGATCCCCACCCAGAATGAGAGAAGACAGAAGAGAAGAAGAACAAAGAAATGCAGAGGAGAATCACATGAGAAAAGATAAGAAAGATAAAGAGAGGGTGTATAGGCACGAGACAGGATAGTAAACAGTGCATGCAAAATTTAAAATGTTATGTATTGTAGATTAAATAACAATAAAAACATGGTAACAATTTGAAAATGTGAAGAGTTAAAAGATACATGCAAATGACATTGATGACTCGTCTGATACTACAAGTAGTCATCTACGTAACAATACACAGTGTGACAGCCAAATTAACGAAGAGTAAACAACAATCTTATAGCTAGCTGCCACATTGTCAGGGCTTGCCTCAGTAACTTAGTTAGACATTGTCTGCCTCCTAATGTAAAAAGACGGTATAAGTCTACTTGATGGTATCACGTTTATTTTTAAAGGTATGAAGCTAGAGCAAATATAGCTGGAGGAAATGTAGCTGGAAAAAAATATTGTAGAAGGGCAAATGGCTGCTTACCTCTTTGCTCTCTTGTTGGCTTCATCCATAATCACACCAATGTTGCCTGCTGGGTTGCGCATGGCTTTCTGCAATCCTTGTAAATGCTTGCCTGCACTCTGTAAAACAATCAAGAAAGAGAAATGGTAAATACAGATTTAAGATAAAGAAGTCACACTGAGATCACGACAATCGAAACCTATTCATGTATATTATACACAAATTAAAAAAGATATGTCTCATTCAATACTTTATTCAATACGTCTTTTTCTTTGTGTAACTCTCTCTCTCTCTCTCTTTTCACCCTTTCTCTCTTTCTCATATTTTGCCCATCCCTTGTGACTTCAAAACTCATCTGTGATACACACAACCTGTGATGAATAAAAGCCACAAAGAGCCTTTCTTATAAACAGTCAATATAATACTTTGTTGTGCATCTAAATTCTTTCCTCTCTCTCAAACTTTCTAGCCAATCGATTTCAAAAGCCCATCTGTGTAACATACCTGTAGTCCTGTCAGAGAAACAAAGAGCCTCAGAATGTCGTTGGTTCCTTCAAAGATTCTAAAGATCCTCAGATCACGCATTACTCTCTCTAGTCCAAAGTCCTAAATGAAGAAAATGCAAGTGTACATAGCTTACACTGTCTTTAACTTGATCACAAAAGAGATTTACAGAACATGGAATATATTTAGATAAATTTAAAATAGACTTGTCCACCTTCAATCATCTTGCGGGGGTAAGTGTGCCCCACCCAATAATGGTCATTCATACTCAGTTACCTGCATGTTGTAAGATATATATACTTAATCCTCACTGCCCAAGTTTGGCCAGGAGGGATTAGACTTCCCAGCATGGACACTGACAGGTGGTTATCTCATCAAATCAGCTCTCAATTAACATTTTTTAAAAGGGATCATGGGGGACCAATGGTCATCGATTAGGCATTGTTTTCTATATAGAGGGAGCAAGTAGCTACAAGTAGTACAGTGGGGATTTAAGTGACCTTTTAAAATACCGGTTTACTAATTGAGCATTAATTGTGAGCTAAGTGAGTTTTTAGAATACCGCCCCTCATCAATATTTACCTTCATGTATCCCATTCCGCCACAGATTTGGATGGCTTCATCTGCAACGAACCACGCTGCCTCCTGAAAGACAGATCATCAAAGAATAAAAGTTAGGAATAAAACTTTTTTTACACCATCTCTTTCACTACATACATTCACTGTGGCTTGTCTGTGCAAGATACAGGACACCAATGTCTTTAAAAAGAATTTTTAAAACCTTGTTAATGTTTGGTAAATAGGGAAGATGATAAAAAGTAGCTATGCTTATACACTATCTGTGTGTTAGTGTATGTGAAGTGTATCACACTTACGTCTTTAAAAAAACAAAAATGCAGCAGTTATAAAGCGTCGTATGTGAACAGCCTTTATGCTGGAGTGTAAATGAGAGCAGTCACACATTACATTTTCATGTCATATTCAAACACGCCCATACTTTACAAAACCCTCTAAAAAAAAAGAAGAGGTAATGTAATACAGCGTTTTCAACCGAGTTGCTGCAAGGCATCTCCAGGGGTGCCGCAAGAGAATTTAAGTAATATTTTTAATTTTGTTTGTATTATTTTGGAATAATGTGGATTTTGTGAAAACCAAATATCAGAAACTCAGAGTTCATACTGTACTATTTAATTTCTATTTCGCTCGCAAAAGTTATAAACAAATATGCTGATGTATTCATGAAACTTGACGAGTGGCAGAGTGATGCAAAATGAATCTTCTGTAAATGAAGTTGGGATTGGATAACGCAAAATTTTGTATTTCTTAAAAGAGTGCCTGGACTAAAAAACGGTTGAAAAACACTGATGTTATACATGTTAAATGACACTTGTTTTTCCTGATTTGCACGTTAGGTCAAAAGGATAAGAAATAAAATTAACCTATAGTGCAACCAAAATGAAAAGAGCACTCAAGGGAGACAAGAAATGTGGTCTTTATACGCAGGTGGTCACTATGTACAGGTTACTTGATGAATTACAATGATAACAGATTTCAATGAAAAACGTGTTCCAGAGAAGTAACAATATGGTCTTTAAGAACAAATGATCTTTCTATACACGTGGATGCTAACACTATGAACATGATGGACAAAGAAGGAGGACATGCATATTCACCTGTTCTACACATTTTTACATAATAGCAGTGAAGGGATGTTCCTTCGTCTACCACAGCAATTGTTCAGGGTAGAATGAGGAACTGTATATTTTGTCCTCTTTCTTTGTCCGTCATGTTTATAGTGTAACCAGGTTTTGTTCTTTCTTTTTCGAACTGAGTTGGGATGGAGATCCGACTTACCGAAGCAAAGATCTTGCTGATTGCGGCTTCCAGCTGGAACTCTTTAGAGCCAGAGTCCATGTTGGAGCACAGAAGGTAGGCCATGCTCTCGTTGACGTACTGCAGCGTAGCCATGCGAGCCAGCTTCTCCTGGATGGCACCGTACGTGTCGATGGTACCGCCAAACTGCTTGCGACCTGCTGCATGCTCAACCTGCAGGAGAAATACATAGATAAAATATGTCCCTCAATCATTTTAACCGTTAAGAGTATATAATTTTGAGTCTAAGTGAATGTTTGAACACATAAGATAAGATATGCTCTTTTTAAAGGACATGCGAGCCAACTTCTGCTGATGGCACAGTACGTCTCAATGGTATCGCCAAATTGCTTGCGACCTGCTGCATGCTCGACCTGCAGGAGAAATACAAAGATAAAATCCTTACTTAATCATTAAAAGTATAGAAATTGAGTCTAAGAGAATGTTTGACCACATAAGATAAGATATATGCTCTTTTTAATGGCCATATCAGCCAGTTTCTCGATGGCACCATGCATGTTGATGGTACCGCCAAACTACTTGCGACCTGCCGCATGCTCGACCTGCAGGAGAAAAACATTCTCAACTCCCTGTGGAGCATTCCACTACTCAGAACATCAGTCAAGAAGATTGAGTGTTTTCAAAACTTCCATTTATAATTTCATGGAAATTTCTATTAATATCAGATCAAGAATGGATTGTATAGTGCGTGGTGGGTTCACAAAAGTTCAGGCATAAAATTAAAGGCATCGTTTAACAATGGTAAATCTGAGATGCATGGCCCCACCCGTTATCAGTGTCTGTGATATGGTGTAATATTGAAGCCCTTAAAAAAAAATTGTACTTCAAAATGATCAAGAAGTGCCTCAAAAAAGTAAAAATCTTTGAGTGACTGGTTTTACCATACTCGTTTTCCCCAAAAGACTGTAGTGTTATGAAAACCGTTAGGAAAACGCAAAATTTGGTTTCAATTTCCAATCATAAATATCTTGATAATCAGACAGGTTTTTGTTTCAGAATCTGAGACAAAGTTACCGGATCCCTTTACGAGTATACTTACAGCTTTCTTGATGAGCCCTTTCATGGTACCGCCAAGAGCAGCACCCATCCCAAATCTACCGTTGTTCAGGATCATCATGGCTACCTTGAATCCTTCTCCAACCTCTGCAAGCAAGAAAATAAGTAAATAACAGGATCAATATTTTTCCTCCATATTTGTATTATTATGTATCCTTTGAGAGTAGTCATACTATCAAGCTTTGCTTATTTTGTCAACCCTCCTGTTTGATGTTTTCGATTAGTTACAGCCAGCCTTACTTTATTCTACATATACTCTTTTGTCATGTATAAAATTTGCAATGATTTGTTTGTTATATATTTGTAAATCTGCAAAATAAAGAAAACTAAACAGAAATAAATAAATAAAATAAAATATCAAAAATCAGATACATGTAATGCTGCCTATCACTTTCACAAGACAAAACCCAATCAGTTTTTCATCCAGGAGAGTTGGGAACCTACCTGAAGCTATTTTGACCATCCAATGACACTTTGTAGTGCATGCATATCCTTCTTGGCTCAACATTATATTGTTAATTTTTTGTTGTTACCATTTCCGGAATTCCAGACTGCCTTTGAAATCAAATCAAAGAAACCAGGGCCCTGTTTCATAAAACTTGTATCAATAACAAATGCTTCATTTTTTAAAGATAAATCTGCTCTCAGCCAATCAAATGCCTCTATTTCAATAGCTTATAACAGTTATTGGAACTTGTTATTAGTAACAAGTTTTGTGAAACAGGGGCCAGGACTCACCACCGAGGAGATTTTCTCTGGGGATCTTGACATCTTCAAAGTAGACCTCGGCTGTGTTGGAAGCCTTGATACCCATCTTCTTTTCGGGTGGACCACTGTAACAATTAGGGGAGACAAATGATTGAAATCAATGTATTGAATGACCTGGGGGTGAATACAGCAGTGTATCAGTACAAGTAGACACCTAACATGAATGCATTTCTTTTTTTTGAATTAATGATTATGAACATTTGTTTTTTCCTCACTTTATTTTTATACATGAACATCAACAGGCCATTTTCGTAATGTAACCTAATTTTGAGGATATGTGCTTGTGAAGCCCCACGATACAAATTATTTCATTCACCTGTTATAAATAAATGTATCTCAATAGTCAGAAATCAAATTGCATACATTAGATGCTATTAGGTAGGAAAAATATTATGGCTTGCCTTACCTAATAACACATAATATATGCAATTTGCTTTCTGACTATTGAAATACAATAATTTGAAACAGGTGAATGAAATAACTTGTATCGAGGCACGTAAGTATAAATCTGGTAACTTTTACAAAAATGGGCAATTGGTTTTTGTTTTGTTAACATTTTATTGTGTTAAGGGTAAAGAAAAGTTGAACAACATTCAAACTCTAGCTATGTTTCATTCTAAAAGGAAGGCTTTCTTTAAGTGTTGATCCTTTCATGCAGTTTATAAATTATTATTCAAATGCTGGGTAACAAACACATTTCCCTTCCTCAAAAGATAAAATCAGGAAAATATTAATGAGCTTATCTTGACAACCTGATTGTGCATAACATAAAACAATATCTTTTTTATTTTCTTAGAGCCACTGACAATCTCATCCAAACACTTGCAACCAGAATGTTAAAGCCCCTCTGCACTAGTTTGGCATTGAGGGATTAGACGTTCCTGCAAGGTCACTGGCAGGTGGTTATCTTATCAAATCAGCTCTAAATCAACATAAGAAAAAAGGCATTATGAGGGGTCAAAAGGAACCGCTTGGGCATTGGTGGCTGTATATAGGGCGCAAGTAGCAATAAGTAGTGCAGTGGGGCTTTAAATTGACCTGAATGGGGGCTTTAAATGTGCATTGCTTACTTGCTGACTCCTCCAAATGACCTCTCAACGATGAACGCTGTGATCTTATCTTGTGTGTTGCCTTCTGAGTCAGTGACTGGGGTCTGTGCAAACACGGTGAACACCTCGGCCAGACCTCCATTGCTGATCCTGAAAATAAATTAGGATAGAGAGGAACTCTGAGTCATTAATTGCGAGGCCCTTGGAGGGTGTAGAGGAGGTTAAGTGTAGGTCACCGTGTCATGATGTGATATACAGTCAAACCTGCTTACATTTACAATGACGTAACAGGTGAAACTGGATTGCATCTGTGGATTCTTGCAGATTGGTGTTAATGCATTACCAACAAAGCAGTACCATAATTTAAATCGATCAAATCTATAGTCTAACACACTGGACAAAATGAGATATTATCTGATCTCAGGTACTTAACAAACTACAAAGACCAGGGACCCATTTCACAAAGCCCGTTCAATGACAAATGACAAATATCAGTGACACAGCTGCTGATAACCAATCAGAAGCAAGCATTTCAGTAGCTTACAAAAACTGTCATTTGTCACTGATGACAAGTTTTGTGAAACACCCCCCAGTACATGACAACTTTGACTTTTTAAATGATTGAGGTGGCAATGGATGCAATCATCCAGACTTACCATATCTTGCTACCATTGAGGAGAAAGTGCTTGCCGTCCTCACTGAGAACTGCCTTGGTGCGGATGGAGCTCGCATCGGAACCACTGGCCGGTTCTGTCAGGCAGAAGGCGGCCATCTTCTCTCCGGACGCCAGCGAGGGGAGGTACTTCTCCTTCTGCTCGGGGGTGCCGTAGAGGATGATCCCCTTGAAGCCGATAGACTGGTGGGCGCCGAGTGTGATGCCGACGCCCAGATCGAATTCCCCGACGATCTCGACAAGGCGAGCGTACTGACATAAGAGAAGAGATCCATTTTGCATTATTCCATTAAATATGTATTGATTTGGTGCAACACATGTTTTCCATAGACTTTTGCCAGATATTATTTGATTAGTAAAGCAGTAGATTTTGCTGCTTTTAAGGTATGTTTCTGTTTCTTGAGTGATGTCTTACTTTGTTTATTAATAATTTCATGGGCCTCCCAAAATGTATATTAAATGAGAGTAAGTGTTCTGGCATGAAAAACAGAAACAATGTCAAGAGACAAACATTTTATCTCTTCCTATTTTTTATTAAGCTGAAGCAAATTAAGCAATGTTTCATAGCTGGCAAGACACAGTTATGTACTTCTATGACAACAAAGACATACAGGAAATTATACTTTTATGACAAAACGGATTGTATTTCAAATGTTAGAAGCAAAACCCTTTTACTGATGGAATTGGTGGCTTATTGGTTCATACATGGGCATACATTAACCCTGTAAGTTGGGGCTCTGATCGGATCGGAAGATCGGAGCGACAGCCTCGCACCTTTGATCGGTATCGGATCGGAAGAGCGAAACAAAAAATCAGCTGATTTTTTTTTTTTTTTTTTTTTTAATGACGAAAATTTTAGTTTTTGGCTATCAAATGCTCAAAAAAAATTCATAGCTGGGGTTATTTTATCATTTGGAGTTGTTGTAGACCATGTTTGTTGATATTTAGTGCCTTTTCATGACTTTGAAATTAATAATATTGTTCTAAGAGCAGAGGCAAAACATGCGGGCCGCCATCTTGGATTATAATGTAGGTTGTTTTGTTTTTTTTAATGACAAAAATTTTCAAGTTTTGGCTATCAAATGCTCAAAAAAAATTCATGGCTGGGATTATTTTGTCATTTGGAGTTGGTGTAGACCATGTTCGTTGATATTTAGTGCCTTTTCATGACTTTGAAATTAATAATATTGTTCTAAGAGCAGAGGCAAAACATGCGGGCCGCCATCTTGGATTATAATGTAGTTCTTGACAAACGGGCCCCTCCCTCCCTTCCTCAACTTAAATGTATGTAATAGTGGGCTCTTTGCACCCTACTGGGCTTACATGTACATGTACCCATTTGTCACTCCTACTAAGCCTACCTGTGTGTTAGTCATTCCTAGGCCACCTAGGTCGGTGGGCACCTGAAGCCCAAAGGCCCCCATCTCCCTAAGGCCCTGCATCGTGGTGTCTTCAACCTTCTCCAATGTGTCGTTCTTCTGTGCATCGTTTACTTCCTGCAAGAGAGATAGGGGTGGAGAGAAGGAAAGGTACATGTTCACTGTCTTTAAAGGAACCAGTCACTTTCATTAAATTAAAAATATTTAGGATTGTCAAAGGTACTATGTCCCTTTTGCAGCCAACCTCAAATTCTGTAGAACTTTGCAGGAATTATGAATATGTCATGTATGTCCTATCTTTGAAATTTAAACGTTAGCAGTGTCCTCATATTCAAATTATGCAAGGAAACCCGTTTACTTACTAGACTTTACTGTCAGACTCTATTGAGTGATTGACTGGCCTTTTTTCTTCTTTGGTAATAACATACATGAAAAGAGTTGTAAAGGGTTCATGAGCATTTGTCTACATCAATAACCCACTTCTTGTGATGGCCAAGATTAAACTGATTGAATCTTTGCGCAGCATAAAACGTATGACCATTCAGTACAATTGTCTGAAAAGCAAGACTATAACTTTTGGGCTCTATAGCCCTAAAGTCGATTTGACAACTAATAGCCATATTTTCCCACTTGAAGACATTTTCAAGCCCTACCTTTTTTAGGGAAGTTCTAAATTAGTATTATCTTTCAAATGCAGTTGGAATTTAACTTTTTCATTTTTTTGGCCTGCAAATGGGACATAGTACCTTTAAGACATAGGATAATCCATCTTAATTAATGAGAAAATTTAAGAGATTTTAATTTTTAAAGAGAGGGAAAATTGAAAGGCAATTCCATTGGCCTACAAAAAAGATACACTTTTACCTTATCTTACAACATTTTTGTTTTATAAGGAGGGGGTGGGGTGTTTCCCTCTAAAAAAATTCAATGTTCCCATTCAAATCTGATTTAATAAAGCCAATGTTTTACTCAAGTTTGTGGTTTCAGGTATTTTATAGATCTTCAGAGATGCCAACTTTTGGAAATCAGAAATAGGGAGGATTTGTAATCGACACCAATTAATGTGCGCGTAGCGCACATCTCGAGCGCGTAGCGCCCGACACATGCGGCCGGGGTCCAGGGCCCGCCTTAGGGCCCTGGAAGCTCTGGGGTTCTAGATGCTCTCTGGTGCAATCTGAGCCTTATTTTGGAGCATTTTACATGTGTATTTAGTTAAATAATTCCCCCTTTTTTTTTAAATAACATAAAAATTGTACAAAATGCATGATGAATTACTTTCAGACTTCCGATTACACAGGTACTTGATACTGTATTCGGTCTTATACTTCCGAGACCATTTCCTGGTCTTATTTTGCTGATTTTCCGCCATTTGGATTCTGTGGCAATATCCACGCATTGGTTACGGCGATCCATATGCTGAAACAATCTTTCGCTACTCTTAATTTGTCTTTTAACATAGTGGAATTATTACATGCTTAAGTTAGCAGATGATATTTCTCTTTCAATTCACAGATATATATACTGATAAGCGCCCTCCAAAAAAAATCATAATAAAAAAAAAAAAAAAATCATTTTTTTTTTTTTTTTTTTTTTTTAATAAATCGGGAGGATAAGGATGGTGATCGTAAGGTCGGGAGTTGGGGTGAATTATCGGGAGCCTCCCGATAAAATCGGGAGGGTTGGCATCTCTGGATCTTGTTTCATTGACACTTATTTTGAAGAAAAAAAGCATGTATTTTTGTGGACAATATTAGAAAATAATATGAAATATGATAACTCAAAGAAGCGAGTACTGTGTATCACATCATTAATCACATCTACATGTATGTAAGTGTAACAAACATATTTACTTTAAAATGATACTGACATGGACATCCTACTCTGTTTATCTTGTCTCTTTGATATCTTCAATGTAATTACTAACTAATTTCTCCTTGAAAATTTTGTTGTCACTTGAACCTTGGTAATGGTTAACTAATATATTGCATTGTTTAACATACAATTGTCTGAGCAGAAAGGCTATTACTCAACTTTCATTCTAATTTTCAAGTAAATACAGTGCCTGGCTAGTGATAACTTGAATTTATCTTATCTTTGTTTGGTATACTTATCTTGTGATGTTTGAAGGTTTGCATGGTGGTATGAATAACACGGAAGAGGTTTACGGTACACCATGTGTAAAGTCCTCGAGGGACTGAGGAGAGTAGATAGAAAATAGAGGTGAGATGGAAGGCGAGAAAGTGGAGGTTAGAAGGAAGAGTATCTTTCGGAAGTGAGTTTAGTCCTGAAAAGGACTGTAAACCAGAAAATTTGGGCAGGATGAGAGGTTTGAGTAGAAGACTGGATTGAGTTGGAGAGTTGAGTAGGCGAGTAGAATTGCAGAGCAGGAGCAGGAGAGTAGACTCGACGTTTCGGACAGGTTGACTGTCCGTCTTCAGGAGTGAGTGTTCGCTAGGCGTGCGGCGGTTCTTATGGCGTGGATGCGGACTTGGGGGAAAGCAATGAGCCGGCGGGCTCGGCAGGTTGGCAGGCAGCTGTCGGTGGTGGCGCGCGGTTGCGTGAATTGGCGGGAAAAGAGTGGGCGGCGGTTATGCGGACGTCGTGTGGTAGGTGTCGGCGGGGTAGAGGGGATGCCTAGAGGGGGTTGTGTGGGTCGTTGGTGGGTGTATCGATCGGCGGTGAGGATAGATATTAGTGGTGTCGGTCTGTGTGTGTTGGTCGGCGGTTTCGGCGTTGGCGTAGGTTGTAGCGAGGTGTGGGCGTGGGCGGTGCTTGTGTGGGTGAAGAGGCTAGGTGAGAACGTGTAGTGCTTGGTTGAGTGGGTGTGGTTGGGTGGTTGTAGGTGGTGTCCGGGCTAACGGATGGCTGGATTGGTGAAGTGTTGGTGGTTGGCGTGTTGGTTGTGGAGTTGGTTGAAGATTGGTCGGAAGTAGGATGGTGAGGGAGGATTGGGTGCTAGATACTGTTGATGTGAAGGCCTGGGTCTTGGGGTACGGTGTTGTGTTGGTGGATCTCGATGGCTTCTCGGATCCTTCGGGTGTGCCAATGTCGGATGGGGGTGATGAGGTGACTTTTATCCCAGTGAATGTGGTGGAGCTCTTGTTGTGCGTGCTTGACGATGGCTGACTTGTCCCATTCGCTGCGTCGGTGGTGGGTCTTGTGTTCTTTTAGTCGGGTGTCGAAATCGCGGCCGGTTTCTCCAATGTAGACTTTGCCGCAATCGCAGGGAATCTTGTAGACGCCTGGTTGTTTGTTGGATGGGTGCTTGTCCTTGTGAGAGTGAAGAGTGGAGTAAAGCTTGTGGTTGGATTGGTGTCTGACGAGGATGTTAGCTGAGCGGAGGATGCGTTGTAGTCGGTGTGATGTCTTGCCGATGTAGGGAAGTACGATGGTGGCGGTGGGCTTGGTATCAGGTTGGGTTCCGGTGGTGATGTTGTTGGTCTTGTGGTAGGGAGTTCGGGTGTTGATTTTCCTTCTTGGGTACTGGTTGATGGAAGTAAGTGCGTGCGTGATGTGCTTGAGTTCTTGCTGGAGATGTGCTTTATCACTAAGTTGGTGGGCTCGTCTGATGAGTGAGTTGGAGACTGATTGGTGGACTGATGGATGGTGGTGAGATCGGAAGTTGAGGTAGCGGTCTGTGTGGGTTGGTTTCCGGTATACTTGGTGCGCGGGGAATCCTGATGGTGTCTTAGTGATGAGTACGTCTAGGAAAGGGATTGAGTTGTCGTGTTCGGTCTCCATGGTGAACTTGATGCTGGGGTGTTGGTTGTTGATGTGGTCGAGGAACTGGTGGAGGTCTGGTGTGCTGTGTGGCCAGATGACGAAGGTGTCGTCGACGTAGCGTAGCCAGAGTGAAGGAGATTTGTCGGCGGACTTGAGTGCTTGGTGCTCGAGGTGTTCCATGAAGATGTTGGCGATGATTGGTGAGAGTGGAGATCCCATGGCTGCTCCTTGAAGTTGTTTATAGAAGTTGCTGCGCCACTTGAAAGAGTTGGAGTGGAGGCAGGTGAGAAGGAGGTCGTGGATCTGGTCAGGTGTGAGCTTGGTCCTAGATTCGAGGTCTGGGTCGGAGATGAGGCGTTGTTTGATGATGTCGCATGCTTGGTCTACATGAACGTTGGTAAATAGAGAGGTGACATCAAAGCTGACGAGTGTGTCGGATGGCTGGATCTTGGTTTTGGAGAGGATGTCGATGAAGTGCTTAGAGTTGGTGACGTGGTGCTGGGTTTGGCCTACGAGTGGTTGTAGAATGTTGGCGAGATGACGTGCAGTGTTGTAGCAGGATGATCCTCGGGTAGAGATGATAGGGCGGAGAGGGATAAGCGGTTTATGAATCTTGGGCTGTCCGAAGAGGATGGGTGACTTAGCTGACGAGGATCTGAGTTGAAAGTAGAGTGCCTTGGGTAGTACGTCGGATCTGTGTAGGGTCAAAAGTTGTTGGTTGATCTTCCTTTCGTTGGCCGGGGTTGGGTCCCTCTTAAGTTTGGAGTAGGTTTCCTTATCTTTGAGTAGGTCGCAGATCTTATCTTCGTATGTATCTTGGTCCATGACGACGGTGGCGTTTCCCTTATCTGCTTGTAGGATGTGGATGGATTGGTTCTTGCGGAGGTCTTGAATAGCGGATCGTTCTTCTTTAGATAGGTTGGGTTTGGGTGGTTTAGCTTCGGCGAGAGCGTTGGAAATTTTGAGTCGGATGTCGTTGGCAGCAGCTTTGGAGAGGAAACGGAGCTTGGGTTCTACTTGTTGCACGATGTCGGAGAATGGAATCTTCTTGGGAGCTACGGCGAAGTTGAGTCCTAGGGATAGAACCTTGTGTTCGGCTTGGGAGAGTCTGTGTTGACTGAGGTTGACTACTGTGTCCTTAATGGGTTGAGTCGTTGGAGGGTCGTTGGTGCGGATCCGCTTGCGTGAACGTAATTGGTCGAACTTCCTAATTTGTTTGAGTTTGGTGGTCTGAAAGGCGAGTTGGGCGGTGTGGTCGTTGAAGGACTGTACTTTAGTTAAGTCAGCCAAGCTCACCAACCACCTAACCTTCCTCAAACGCTGCCGCGACTCCGACACCATCCCTCTAGGCCTTCAACTCAAATCCGCCGTTGACACCCCCAAAGCCCAGCGCATACTACACCAAGCCAGTATTGACCTTACCCGAGAACGCATCGTACACACACGCCACCAACTCCACGATCTCAACACCGCTACCTCTGCATCTCAGTCCAAGATCAACCAACGACTCAATCCCGATGACCTCAGTAAAGTACAGTCCTTCAACGACCACACCGCCCAACTCGCCTTTCAGACCACCAAACTCAAACAAATTAGGAAGTTCGACCAATTACGTTCACGCAAGCGGATCCGCACCAACGACCCTCCAACGACTCAACCCATTAAGGACACAGTAGTCAACCTCAGTCAACACAGACTCTTCCAAGCCGAACACAAGGTTCTATCCCTAGGACTCAACTTCGCCGTAGCTCCCAAGAAGATTCCATT
Source organism: Strongylocentrotus droebachiensis (assembly GCA_035222895.1). Lineage (NCBI taxonomy): Eukaryota > Metazoa > Echinodermata > Echinoidea > Camarodonta > Strongylocentrotidae > Strongylocentrotus > Strongylocentrotus droebachiensis. Next base: position 17,247 of record JAVYIG010014191.1, read on the forward strand.
CTCCGACATCGTGCAACAAGTAGAACCCAAGCTCCGTTTCCTCTCCAAAGCTGCTGCCAACGACATCCGACTCAAAATTTCCAACGCTCTCGCCGAAGCTAAACCACCCAAACCCAACCTATCTAAAGAAGAACGATCCGCTATTCAAGACCTCCGCAAGAACCAATCCCATACATGCCAACATTTGAAAATCAGAAATCTGTACACTATGTGCGCAAAGCGCACATCACGAGCGCGAAGCGCGAAGTCCTTTTAGCCGGGGTCCAGGGCCCGCTTTAGGGCCCTGGAAGCTCTGGGTTTCCAGATGCTCTCTGGTGCAATCTGAGCCTATTTTAGGGACCATTTCCCCTAAAATTCAACCCAAGTTTATGGGTAATTTTTGTGTCATACCAAACAAAAAAGTGATTGAAGTGAATTCCACATTTTAATTTATCCTTGGCAGAGGCAGAGCAGATAATAGACATAGATTTAATTAGCCACTCATGCAGAGTGATGCATTTAAGTCTAGTTACTTTTTAAATAATTATACATGACATAGATCTATGCATAAAATGAGACTGGCAATAATGGTATTCAACAGTCAACAATCCAAAATTATTGTAACTCATTGAGCTACATGTAAATGAGGTTGTCAAAATCAATGTCAGCAGAACAAGACTCCACCACTGATCTTTAGATCTTGCCGACAATAAATGCAGTATACATTATCAGAGATGCCAACCCTATATGATGGCTGTCAGTAACATTTACCATATTTGTCCGTAACAAATGGGGGTCTTTCCGGAATGCAAGACACCGCAGCATAATTTTCGCGCAAAACGTACACAAACACCCAATCACTCTTACTGCATTTCGAACCTACCATTTTTAAGTCCAAAATAAAGATGTGAATAAAAACGTTTTTAAAAATCTGTTTCCAGTCAAAGGATCTCCTCCTTGGGTACTCGCTCTTTTGAGTGAATCCATGATAATATTCAGGAAGAAAACACCTCGTTCAAGCGTCGAATGGCAAATTCGAATCCACAGTCAAACGGCAGAACTCGTATCCTACACACGCACACGTACACTCACGTTCACCAGTACCACAGACACTCCAGCCCAGGCCGCTAGGCCCGGCGTTCATGAACAACAACACACCGTATATCGCACTTGCAATGTGCCCACTGAATCACCGAAGTCTTCGCTACTATACTTTGAATGGGTATTGCGGGCGCCGCGCGCACGATCATCTACCACCATGGTCCCCCCAAAATGCACGACCGCACACTAGTATCAAAACAGTAATAACGGCGGCCGTGTTGTTTCGGAATTAAACAAGATGGCGGCGGACGGACCATGTGCGTGAAAGTGCCTATCCAGTGTAGTCAATGCTATGTATGGAAAGCCAAATTCCCCAAAATCGGAACGTTCCGTTTTTTAGGGCTATAAAAACTTCAAAAACGGAACAGTTCCGTTAAAATCGGAACGGTTGGCATGTCTGCAATCCATCCACATCCTACAAGCAGATAAGGGAAACGCCACCGTCGTCATGGACCAAGATACATACGAAGATAAGATCTGCGACCTACTCAAAGATAAGGAAACCTACTCCAAACTTAAGAGGGACCCAACCCCGGCCAACGAAAGGAAGATCAACCAACAACTTTTGACCCTACACAGATCCGACGTACTACCCAAGGCACTCTACTTTCAACTCAGATCCTCGTCAGCTAAGTCACCCATCCTCTTCGGACAGCCCAAGATTCATAAACCGCTTATCCCTCTCCGCCCTATCATCTCTACCCGAGGATCATCCTGCTACAACACTGCACGTCATCTCGCCAACATTCTACAACCACTCGTAGGCCAAACCCAGCACCACGTCACCAACTCTAAGCACTTCATCGACATCCTCTCCAAAACCAAGATCCAGCCATCCGACACACTCGTCAGCTTTGATGTCACCTCTCTATTTACCAACGTTCATGTAGACCAAGCATGCGACATCATCAAACAACGCCTCATCTCCGACCCAGACCTCGAATCTAGGACCAAGCTCCCACCTGACCAGATCCACGACCTCCTTCTCACCTGCCTCCACTCCAACTCTTTCAAGTGGCGCAGCAACTTCTATAAACAACTTCAAGGAGCAGCCATGGGATCTCCACTCTCACCAATCATCGCCAACATCTTCATGGAACACCTCGAGCACCAAGCACTCAAGTCCGCCGACAAATCTCCTTCACTCTGGCTACGCTACGTCGACGACACCTTCGTCATCTGGCCACACAGCACACCAGACCTCCACCAGTTCCTCGACCACATCAACAACCAACACCCCAGCATCAAGTTCACCATGGAGACCGAACACGACAACTCAATCCCTTTCCTAGACGTACTCATCACTAAGACACCATCAGGATTCCCCGCGCACCAAGTATACCGGAAACCAACCCACACAGACCGCTACCTCAACTTCCGATCTCACCACCATCCATCAGTCCACCAATCAGTCTCCAACTCACTCATCAGACGAGCCCACCAACTTAGTGATAAAGCACATCTCCAGCAAGAACTCAAGCACATCACGCACGCACTTACTTCCATCAACCAGTACCCAAGAAGGAAAATCAACACCCGAACTCCCTACCACAAGACCAACAACATCACCACCGGAACCCAACCTGATACCAAGCCCACCGCCACCATCGTACTTCCCTACATCGGCAAGACATCACACCGACTACAACGCATCCTCCGCTCAGCTAACATCCTCGTCAGACACCAATCCAACCACAAGCTTTACTCCACTCTTCACTCTCACAAGGACAAGCACCCATCCAACAAACAACCAGGCGTCTACAAGATTCCCTGCGATTGCGGCAAAGTCTACATTGGAGAAACCGGCCGCGATTTCGACACCCGACTAAAAGAACACAAGACCCACCACCGACGCAGCGAATGGGACAAGTCAGCCATCGTCAAGCACGCACAACAAGAGCTCCACCACATTCACTGGGATAAAAGTCACCTCATCACCCCCATCCGACATTGGCACACCCGAAGGATCCGAGAAGCCATCGAGATCCACCAACACAACACCGTACCCCAAGACCCAGGCCTTCACATCAACAGTATCTGGCACCCAATCCTCCCTCACCATCCTACTTCCGACCAATCTTCAACCAACTCCACAACCAACACGCCAACCACCAACACTTCACCAATCCAGCCATCCGTTAGCCCGGACACCACCTACAACCACCCAACCACACCCACTCAACCAAGCACTACACGTTCTCACCTAGCCTCTTCACCCACACAAGCACCGCCCACGCCCACACCTCGCTACAACCTACGCCAACGCCGAAACCGCCGACCAACACACACAGACCGACACCACTAATATCTATCCTCACCGCCGATCGATACACCCACCAACGACCCACACAACCCCCTCTAGGCATCCCCTCTACCCCGCCGACACCTACCACACGACGTCCGCATAACCGCCGCCCACTCGTTTCCCGCCAATTCACGCAACCGCGCGCCACCACCGACAGCTGCCTGCCAACCTGCCGAGCCCGCCGGCTCATTGCTTTCCCCCAAGTCCGCATCCACGCCATAAGAACTGCCGCACGCCTAGCGAACACTCACTCCTGAAGACGGACAGTCAACCTGTCCGAAACGTCGAGTCTACTCTCCTGCTCCTGCTCTGCAATTCTACTCGCCTACTCAACTCTCCAACTCAATCCAGTCTTCTACTCAAACCTCTCATCCTGCCCAAATTTTCTGGTTTACAGTCCTTTTCAGGACTAAACTCACTTCCGAAAGATACTCTTCCTTCTAACCTCCACTTTCTCGCCTTCCATCTCACCTCTATTTTCTATCTACTCTCCTCAGTCCCTCGAGGACTTTACACATGGTGTACCGTAAACCTCTTCCGTGTTATACTTATCTTGTATACACAATATTGCGTGCCATACTGATAGGTTGAATGCATTGCAAATATTTTTTAATAGGTAAAAAAAGTACTGTAAAAAAAACACATTTAAAACCGTAACCTTAGAAAAAAAAGTAAGTGTGTAACCTTGAGTTAGGAGTAGGCTAACAAAAACTATTTGACATGTGTGATAAATGAAATAAAATATACACTGGACATACCATGTCATATGAACATACAAATACCATTTTGAAAATACAACTATCAAAACATCTGAAAGTGACCCTGCAATTGACACAAGTGTCACACAAATCCCATTGTAATATAAACACATGACATGGACAATCAATATCAATGGTTTAATAGTCATCACACATAACCCTTGCAATGTACCAGGCAATATATTTATATGCTTCATGAAAGTTATCTCTTGCCTTGGAGAATGGTTTGTAGGACTCATGGTATCACACCAGCAATATCAATAGGATGTGAGGATTCAACGGAAGTACCAGTATGTCAATATCTGAATGTTTTATAGTTAACATCCTAAGAGGGTACCAGTAAAGTAAACGCTGCCCTGATAACTCCTCAAATGCTTCATAAGAACTACTAGTAATGTATTGTGAAGTCACAAATATACTTGAACTAGTATGATAATCTGCAATAATTGTCCATACTGTACATGTAGCTAAAAAGAGGAGAGATACATCTAGTTGTGACATACAGTATGCACGCACACTCATTCTTTCACTGTACATTAAAGTCATGGAGCATCGAAGAGCTCCCCCCCCCCCCCCCCCCAAAGGGGAGAAAACTTTATTTGGAGTTCCATATAGAAAACATTCAACAGCACAAGTGTAAATGTGTCACAACTATCACTCATCTGCTAGCTATGGTTTTGAGAGCAAATCTTCATTATTTGGACACTGTCTCTTTCGTAGTTTCGTTCCATTATGATTTCACTTTAATCGATATCCCCAAACTGACAGGGACACTCATTGATTCATGTAGCAGATGTTATAGAAGAACACATCAGGGCCCAGTCTTCGAAAGACTTGCGATTGATCTGAATCAATCGCAAGTTTGCAGTCTTATGACTATCTCTTATGTACGTACAGTATATGTAGTTGTAATGAAGTTGCGATTAATATCAAATGTTTGTAAGACGGGCCCAGACCTGCCTCATTCATGAAGCACTTAATAAAACATTAAAAAGCTCCATCCTTAGAGAATTTGAATGGGAGAGAAACATTTGAAGCTCCATGAATTAACCCTTGGGTGCATGTCGCAATTATCTTTACTCCACTAGCTACGGTGTCATCATCAAGTTTTCATCACCATTACTTGTCTCTTTCATGTAGTTATGATTTCACTAATCAATTTCTAAAACTGACAGAGACACCTACATGTGAGTGGTCAAATAGCAAACAAAATGGAAGTACTAATCACACCTACCTCAAAAAACTTCTGTGTGGGGTCCACTAACATTTCCAGCGTGGCTTTCTGTTCTTCATTCATTACTGTATAGAAAGGATAATCAGGAGAAAAGTCAGTAAGGAATTAGAAAGTTGATTTTCAAGAAGGATATATATGCTTACATTTTAAAATGGGGGATTTATATACGAGTATGTATTGCAAAATATTCATTGCAGACTTATTCAGAAATGTTACTAAATTGTGTTTTGTGTACACTGTAGGTAATGTGCTTATAAAAAAGGGCAAGAAACTAGATTTGCAGAAAGGTTTTTTACTTTTAAATCACACTGATGTACTCAAGTCCTTCTGAATACTCCCCTATATTCATTATGATATGTCCATTTATTCATGTCTTACCAGGTACCTATTAACTGCACCAGAGTGAAGAATGGCAAATGTAGATTAATGTCTTGCCAAAGGTATTGGTGCCATGGCAAACTCTAGCTGTGAACCATGTGGTCTTCAGTACGGTAACATATATCCACCAGAGTAAAACAAAAAACTTTTCTATCGCGGGAGCTCTTTTAAGATATGGCATTGTATAGTGATTTTCTCAACATGATCGTGGTGATACTTAAGTATTTTGTTGCTATTTTACAAGAGTTAAATCGCTCACTGCTCATTTGTATTTTTTCCCAGTTCATAAACACTAGACCACAGCACCTCCTGCATATTAATTTATGCATGAATTCAGCTTAAATGATGTACAGTATGTAATTCATATCAAGGTTATCATACTAAACATTATCTAACATTGATGAAAATACTAAATAAATGAAGAAAAAAATGATCACCAAATATCATCACATTCAATATAACATGACTTACCTTCAGGGTATGGGAAAACTTCTCCAGAGTTCACCTGACCTCTGAAGAGGCCCATTACAAAAGATTTGGTTTCCTGTTACAAAAATAGGCAAACAAAATCATTGTATCAAAATCATTTAAACATCTTTCATACTGACTTGCACAATCTTATCTATATTTCATCCACTTGTATTCCACTGAGACATTTTATGGTACAAAGCACTTGTAATCAAAATAAAAGTTTGTCAAACTTTAAAGGTCTGTTTACACAATAATGGTAGCTTAGGATGACATTTATCATCAGGGGATGATGTTTAAAAAGATATCATAAGTAAACCCAAACTTCCAAAGTTCAAATATGACACAAAGAGACAAGAAGAGATTCCCAATTCCCTCTATTCCCTAAGTCCCTACTTGTCTGATTTATTTATTCAAATTTAAGCAATTTTAATTACAAACCAAGTAGATTAAGCTTAGATTAAAGAGGAAAAGAACTTTCTCTTCTTTTGCAGACGACCTGTCATATCTTTGCATAAGCAACAAGTGCTAATTTCACATTCAAAATCATTTGTCCTCAACCAGACCTTGTGGTTTATGTAGAGGAAATATTTTTTGCTTCCACACCTGTCCCAAAACGTCTATTTATCAATGCTGACTTTGTCAAGACCCCACAAAAAATAAACTACAACCAATCAGGCTTATAGCTGGGATTTCCAAATTAGGTGTCCACATTGAAAAAATTTGATGGGAATATCCATTGAATGATATGGTATCATAGGGCATCTTTTATTAGAAGTAGGTAGCCTTTGGATGTCCAGACACCCTTTTCAGGGGCTGTTCTGGGGGAGAGTTGGAGTTAACTCAAGCCCTCTGTCTCCACCCCCAATTTTTTGTTGATGTAAGGTACAAGTTTAAAATGTATACAAAACAACAATACAATACTGAACCAACCTCTGATTTGGGAGCAGATGTGGTCTGAGCTGTTTCTTGGGGTTGGGCAGCTGAGGCCTTCTGTCGCTGAATCTGGTTCCATGCTACAGCTCCTGGGCTAAAATGGGTAATGAAATCATGAAAGGAAAGAGGCATAAACTTGAGTATTACATGTACCTATGCATTATTTATTAGCATTTTTTCTTTGATATCTGAATCATTGTTTTAAAGGTATGTATTCTACTGACACTACTTCTGATGTGTCCACATGCAGCCATGTTCTGCAATGCATCATCAACTGCATGAGGCACACCTGGATAAACATGTAGGAACCATTTTTTTTGTGTGTGTATACCAGATCTACCACATGTCAGCATCAGCATCAGTATACGGAAGTGTGAGGTGATCCTGTTGGAACATCCGGTCGTGTTTGTGTTTGTGCTTCCAGCAGAACCTTCAAAGTTCAAAAACTCTTGTGGCAGATGAGCTCTCATGAGAGGTCAGCTCAGCGTTTTTGTAATGTAAATATAAATACCGGTAGCATGTTGTTAGCTCATTTAATTCAGGAACATGTGGAAGGTAGGCAAATTGCTATCACTCCAGTAACAGATTTTCACATTTTGGGTAAAATTCTTGACCGATTGCAAAATTGTAGAAGGGTCAACTAACAAACTCCATGCAGAGCTAGTTTGCAATCATAATGGGTGCAGGTATTTATTTGCAATGCATTTTCGGTATTGTTTTCATCACTCTTCGCACAGCGCTAGCTGCAGGGGTTTGGGTGCCAATCGAGGCCGAGGCTAGGTGATATAAATATCATATTTTATACATATTCTCAAAGTCTTTCCCAACCATTCATGAATTACACCGGGTCATTCCACAGGCACAGACAGACCTTACGTCACACACTGTCGCAAACTCGCAGCTCAGCTCAGCTAGCCATCGAACATCACACACTTTCGCCGGTACGTACCGGTGTAACCTTCACACGATCACGACTTTCAAAGCGAACAACAGTCAACAGACACACATCGCATCGGTCTAGATCTATACTCGAAAAATACTACTTACCGAACTGCTGCAGATTTTTGGACGATCGTATTCTGTAGCCTATTCACAAATCGCACTGACTTCATCATTTTTTTCTGATTTCCTATCTTCGAAATTAGGAAAAATTGTAAATTACAAGACCAATTCTTTCTCTCACGCCAAAACGTTGATGTTGTTTATGTAACGCACACGTTTAATTGTGCGTAAGTCAGGCATTTTATTTTATGTGTACATTTCTCATAGAAATCGCGAGTGCGAGAGATCGCACACGCATGTGACGTAATAATAGTCTAGTGAGCTCAGGGTCGATTACGGAAGTTATGAATGACGCAGAAAGGGGCACGGCTGAAAGTCGGGTCAAAGTCATGAAATACCTACACACTTTACGCTAAAGCAAGCATTGGAAAGGGCTTATAAACTTTGTTAAAAGTCGATGAGTAAGATTTTACTGAAATAATTATACTCAAATAAAAAAATAAAAAACATAACAAGCACAACAGTAGAAAGGGGGTGTGTTCGCATAGGTCTTATATGATTTTCATAGCCAGTCTACAATTGTGCGGTATTTGCGGGTTGAACCCCCCCCCCCCTCCCCCCTTTGGTATTTTGTATGTGTGTATTTTGAAAGAAAACCCCATTTATTAATTTCCCTTTCCTGCTCCCTTACATCTCGCACCCTATTTTTTCTCTCTCCTGTCCACTTATCACTCTCTCCACACGTCCCTTATTCTCCCCCTCTTCTCCCCTTTAATATCTTTATATTCTTTTATACCGATTTTTCCCTTTCTTGAATTCTTCCTATAGAAGTGTCTGTCCTCGACTTTATTATCTTTATATTCTTTTATACTAATTTTTCTTCTTGGATACTTCCTCCGCCATCCCGCCGATACCTCTCTCACTCCTTCTCCCTTCCCCTACCTCTCTTTCTCTCTGCCTGTCTATTTCCCTGTATCTCTCTCCATTCTTTATAACTCCCTCTCTTCTCTCTTGCCCCTACCTCTCTAAATATTTATCTGTCCTCGCCTTTATTTTCTTTCAGTATATACCAATTTTCCCCTTCTTGAATTTTTCCTCCCCCATCCCGACCTCTCTCTCTCTCTCTCTGTCACCCTAGTTCCTTGTACCTTTCTCCATTCTCTATATTCCTCTCTCTTGCCCCTACGTCTCTAAATAATCTTTCTTCGACTTTATTATCTTTATATTCTTTTATATACTCATTTTGTCTTCTTGCATAATTCCTCCGCCATCCCCGATACCTCTCTCACTCCCTTTTCTCCCTCTCTATCCCTGTCCCTTCCTCCATCTCTCATCCATTCTCTATAACTCCCTCTCTTCTCTCTTGCCCCTACCTCATTAAATAGTTCTGTCCTTACCAAAATAGAGTTTTCCCCAAAATTGTCCTTTTGGGGGACGATGGGTTAGTCATATTCCTTACTTTCCTGGTAAACAGATGGAACAGCATCATCCACTCATGTTCTCCATTTTAGGCGAATGATACAATATCATTATTCATAAATACTTTTGAATTTTAAATTCATTTATTCTTTTAAACCATACCATTGTCTAAAGACAAAGTAATATATACAATACTTGCTAAATATGAATTACATGACAAATTATCGTGGGAGCACTTCTTTGGTTTTCTTTTGGTGAATTAAACTAGTTACACATCTCTTATTTTCAATATTTAAGCACCTTTTTACAACTGCAAAGATTTACAAATACAGATATGCATGAAAATGAAAGACTACATATGGACAATATAATAAAGTCTTTTGTGAAGAGAAGATGGACATCGACTCATATCAGACAATTTTCATGAAATCACAAAAATCTTAACTTCTTTAGGCATTTGAAATGCAATAAAAATATAAATGAATCATGAAACTATTTAAAATATAAATAGATTAACAGATTTATAGACTACACTAGCCACCTGCAAAAGCAAAACATCATTTTCATTCTCTTTCTCATCAGCTCTTAAAGATAAACTTGAGTTCTGGTAAATATAGAAAATAAATTCTCACAGAATCCAACAAAATTTACATTAAAAATAAATCACATGCGTCAAATAATTTTTGTAGAAAATGTGTAGTGGCTAAGTAATGAGCATAAAAAGATAAGGAAATACGAGTTAGTAGGCCCGGCACCATGTGCTTAACACAGGTCACTTTGTGCATAATGTGAACAAGATATTACACATTTTTAGGACAATATTGATTGGTCAATATTGCCGTCAGAAATGAAGTTGGGAGCGGGGATCCCACTACCCATCTCCTAACTCTAATTCAAATAGTCTCTACATAAAATACTAAAGACATGGTATAATACTAGTTAGCTACAGGTAGTGTGTGAATTAATTATGTTTTAGTAACATATACGGTACACAAAAAATTCAGATAATATAACCATTTGTTTAAATAGGCACAGAAACTATTCCAAGCAAAAACGAATGTGGCTTTAAGGGCACTGCACATATAGGTCCCATATTTCTGCTGAAGGAAGAACATTCTAGTCACTATATATCACCTAAACATACATATGTAAATGACATAACAAAATGTAATCATACATTTCATTTGATACAGCATGACTGTATAAAGCTGCAAAAGTATTAAACAATTAGTACTGAAAGTAATACATCAATATGTAATAAATTAATAACCGTGGATTGCCAGGAGTGCTAAGTATTACATACATGAGCACTATACGAGGACCCATTATTATTAGTATGATTAAATCATCAAAATAACATCTATCAAACACATACCCATATGATCATGAAGGTACATTGCGACGTATAGTAAAGCAATGTAAATATTTACTATTCAAACCTTTTCTCTCTTTCTCTTTTCTCTGTGTCCATTACAATTTTTTATGTCCTAATTCAGATTATGGAAATAGATGTGGAAAAATTGTCTTCTTCTTTTTCAAAGAATTTGTTTTCTCTCACTGTGTGGCAAACTCATAAAGAAAGATTGGTATGAACATGCTTTAGAGTGATTGGGTATCTTGGAATTAGCTTAAATGCTGCATTATAATAAAACTTTAGGTCAGTCAGGAATCCCATGACCTCTACAAACCGATAGCTTAACTGATTATCAAGATATTTATGATTGGAATTCAAAATTTCAAAAACCGTTGGGGAAAATGAGTATGGTAAAACCGGTCACTCAAAGATTTTTACTTTTATGAGGCACTTCATGATCATTTAGAAGCGCAATTTTTTTAGGGCTTCAATATTACACCATATCACACCACATACACTAAGAACACGTAGGGCCATGCATCTCAGATTTGTTAAACTGGAAACATTGTTAAACAATGCCTTCAATCATCTACATTATATTCAAATATATATTTTCCTCCGCATTTTAATTTTACACATCTAGGTTTGCTTTGGTCCTCTTCAGATTCTGGATGTCATCGTTGTTGAAGTAGCAGCCGCACATGACACGCTTTCCTGTGAATCCTGCACGGCCGTGGAGCAGACGCCAGTTATCGAAGACCACCATCCGTCCCGGCTGCAGCTTGGTCAGAAACTTGCTCTCCGGGGATTCGATGATGCGCCCGAAGGCGCGGTAGGCAGCGTAGAATCTCTCCACGTCTTCGTACGACGTGTAAGAGAGAGTGCTACGATCGTGGGGGTTGAATCTAGAAAGGATGGAAAAGATGCAATATTGTAAACAACTATATGAAAGGCGAAGTTGAAGGGAAGGCGTAGAGTCTCTCCGCGTCTTCGTACATCGTGTAAGAGAGAGTGCTACGATCGTGGGAGTTGAATCTAGAAAGGATGGAAAAGATGCAATATTGTAAACACAACTATCGAAGGCAAGGATGAAGGTATGGCATAGAATCTCTCGGCGTCTTCGTACGTCGTGTACGAGAGAGAGCTACGATCGAGGGGGTTGAATCTAGAAAGGATGGAAAAGATCTAATATTGTAAACGCAACTATGAAAGGCGCAGTTGAAGGGAAGGCGTAGAGTCTCTCCGTGTCTTTGTACGTCGTGTACGAGACAGTGCTACGATCGTGGAGGTTGAATCTAGAAAGGATGGAATAGATGAAATATTGTAAACACAACTATGAAAGGCAAGGATGAAGGTAAGGCATAAAATCTCTCCGCGTCTTCGTACGACCTGTACGAGAGAGTGCTACGATCGTGGGGGTTGAATCTAGAAAGGATAGAAATGATGCAATATTGTAAATGGAACTATCAAAGGCAAAGTTTAAAGCTACACCGCAATATTACGGCCAGGAGGGATTAGACCTCCCTGCAAGGTCACTGGCAGGTGGTTATCTCATCAAATTAGCTCTCAATTAACATAAGAAAAAGAGCATCATGGGGGATCAACGGGTACCGCTTAGGCATTGTTGGCTGTATAGAGGGCGCAAGTAGCTATAAGTACGTGCAGTGGGGCTTTAAGGGAAGTGTCGAGTTGGTAGGCGTCCTGCGGGATGGATAGACAGCATCAGGAATGGGGAAGGTGGAATAAGAGTGAATGCGGGAGAGAGAAGCCGATAAGCCTGAAGGGGCTACAGCATTAAATAGTAGTACAGTCAAACATGCTTTAGTGACCACCCACCTGTATAGCTGTTTAGAAAGACCACCTGTCTACAAAGACCACATCTCTGTTTCCCTTGAAAATGGTTTCCCATTGAAACATGTATGAAAGGAACCTGTCTACAAAGAACACCTGTCTACAAGGTCACTTTTCTTGTCTCCTTTGGGTGGTCTTTATAGACAGGTTTCACTGTAGTTGTAGTAGCAGTAAATGCAGGTCAATTTAAAACCATGTGAAAAAAAATATGAATACTGCATGAAATGCAAACACAAAATTTTGAAACAAAACCATTACTTGCAAACAACCTTTAAAGCACATCTTGAGGACGAGCATCATCATACCTGACTTGTTGCAATTGACCTGTCAACACGTTGTGGCGCAGCACATTGTGGTAGCAACGAAAGTCTTTTGTTGGATCCAGATAGTGACCTACCACAGGTGCATGCAGTAAAGTGTCGTAATGATCCGGATGGGTCTCCTGTAAAAGTGTCAAGAAAATCAACATTTTTTTTTTAAAGACACATACCGTATTTGCCGGCGATAAGGCCGCAGCGCCGCATAGGCCGCACCCCCGATTTTGACATTAACAAAAATAATACAAAATTTAAACAAAATTGTCGGAGGCGGGATATGAACCCTTGCGTACAAATGTAGATAGTGACCCGAACCACCGCCTTAGACCGCTCGGCCATCCCGACCCTGATGCTTTCTCTTGTCTAGGCCTATTGCACCATAGCTTTGCTCGCGCGAGCTGAGACTGAGAGGATTGAGGTTGCTTTAGCTATGGCAAAAACTTAAATCTAGATCTACCAGTAGAGTTTGGTTGGTAAGTTTATGAATTTTTTTGCCCATCATTTTAACAATATAACACATAATTGCCGGTAAGACATGTATTATTCTAGACAGTTATTCTAGAAATGTCCATCACCTTTTATTGTTGTCCCATATGTACAAATTCGTGCTGCTTTTCATGGTTTTGACTTGTAATTTTTTTTTTTTGTACTCTTTCGCCGCAAAGGCTGCACCCCGACTTTTTTGATATTTTTTCTTCCAAAAATACTGCAGCCTTAACGCCGGCAAATACGGTAGTACATGTCAGGGGCTCTCATGGGGAATTCTACACCAGATTGGTTTTTAGTCAATAACAGTCGTTGTCAATCGCCAGGACTAGCCTTCAGTTTTAAGATCAACATGTCTTATGTCATATGCTTTGCATTTTTCACCAGTTACCTAATACATTTCCCTCATCCGAACACTCTCCAAGAGACTATATAAATCCAAATTGTTATATTATTATTATTTCTAAAAAGTCAGTGGTCAACTATAAAAGTCATAATAATTTCTGGATGAGATACGTTCGATTAAAAAGACTTAATCTTACGGAACATATTTCGCATAATCAGCCTACATTGTGATCTTTCCAGCTCGGAACTCAAGTATTACCTTAAGAAGTTTTGCAGCATGGAACCCATCGATCAGGGTATTCTCACCTCCTGTGCCATCATGGTAGAGACAATGAAGAGCGAGACCTCTGAAAAGAAAAGTATGACAAAGATCTCAAAATTCATTTTGGAACAATATTCCTTACGATTTGCGGGCGATTGGGCATTCACTGTATTCTCAATATCAACTATCCTTATGAAAAATCATGACCTAAATAAGACAAAAAATTACAATTTTGAAATTATGTTGCTAATTCTATTTCAATTTATTCCAAGATCCAATCATAGTCATGTCTTCCATGAGAGGGAAGGAATTATACAAATCTTAGGCATGATATAAGAGCAACATGTTACGCGATTTCAAATGCATGTTACATGTGCACTGTACTTTGCAAAAAATTGTGTGTGTCTGCCAAGGACACATGGACATTCCAAATGGTATAACATAAAAAATTATGATTAAATATATCTCCCAAAAATTCATTATACCTCCTTCAATCAATCATAACTTTACAATAAATGGTAACTTAGGTTTGCGTGAAGGATTGATCCAAAGTATTTTATTTATTTTGTATTTATTTATTTTCCACTCATGGGATGGATTGCCCTTGTCAGCTATAAGGTGTTTTTCAAAGGGGTCCAGCATGGTAAAATATAATAGATTGCTGCAAGATTGGAGATACAATATATTTTACGTCTGATTGTAAGATGATTTTTATGATACAGGCCTAGGGGTAACAATAGCATTGAAAAGCACACTGAAGTTTCAAAGTAATGCATAATATAGATGACAAATATTATAATCACTATGGATAAGCACACAGCACATGAATTGAAACAAAGCATTACACAAAAGAAGCATATGATAACAGATTTAAAGCCTGTCTAAAGTGTTGGGTGCCGAAAAGCTTTGAGGGCAAAAATATACTTCAATAATTGTATAATGAAGTGAAAGAGGAATATTCATTTAACACTGACTTCTGCAAGAAGTTTCAGAATAAATGTGTTTGAAGACGAATACTGATGAAAGAATACAAAATTCAGGTTTTCTACATGTACGTACGTCATTGGGTTTTGTATTCATTAATATTCGTCTTCAAACACATTTAAAGAAAAGGAATTCTTGCAGAGTTGAGTATTACCGATAAATGTCATCCTCTAGCTTTCACATAATTACACAATTTAAGTGAAATTTGCCGCCATCCAATTTTTAAGCGAATTTGGGGCTCCCAACACTTTAAAGGGGCTTTAAGGTCAATATAAGATTATACAGTACGCTTGCGGATGCACCATGTGAGAGAGAGGGAGGATTGAGGAGTCCTGAAAAGGACTCTTGGTAATCTTTCTTGAGGGTGTGTAGTCCTGAAAAGGACTGTTGGTGTAGTCTTGAAAAAGACTGTTGGTTATCTTTCTTAGCTTATAGTTCTAAGGATAACTATGGCGCCGATTGGAGAGGATGGGTGGCGCGAGTGGCTTGACGTTTCAAACAGGTTGACTATCCGTCGTCAGGAGTGGAGAATAGCTGGCGTGCGTGAGCTTAAGTCACCGGGGTGCGGACGTGGGGGTACTATTCATGACCGTGTGGGCTTGAGTCACCGGGGTGTGGATTCGGGTGGTCTGCTTGTCCGTCTGGGCTGGAGTCTCCAGGTTGCGGACTTGGGGGAGCTTCAAATCCATGAGTGGGTTGTTCTGTCGGCGAGACGCTGTGTGTGTCCATGACGTAGGCGGCGTTGTATTCTGCTGTCGTCTGCTGTGCATTGTAGCTGTGAGGCTAGCAGCTGCTTTGTGGGTTCGGCGGGTGGCGGTGGTTGATGTACGGGTGTCTGCGGGGGAGTTGAAGGTGGCATCATTGACCATGCAAGGAGGTTCAATCCCTCCTGGCCAAACTAGTGCAGACAGGCTTTAAAAACCATGAAAGCAACTTGGTAGCATAAATGCTTGACTGGAGATGCACAGATCATAGGTTCAAGCCCCGGCATGGTTTTAAAGTCCCTCCGTGGCAAGGCATTCATCTACATCTCCACCCAGGAGTAGTAAATGGGTACCTGATAGGAAGGTAATTCTTGAATGCTGGTAGAACAGACAATGAAAGCTTAGCTGAAGCAGGGGTAATATTGGAGTACGATGTTAAATACTTTGCATGATGCGTTGAGCGCTAAACAAGAAATGACTGTTAATTTCTCCTCCTCCTTGTACTTCTTCTTCATTAAAAACAGCAAGCATTGTTTGGCTTTAAAAGCATTCAAATGCTATATTGAGTTTTCCTCTAGCACTATCTACATAGTATACTATATAGTATGGAGCTTAGCTAAAGCGAATGTAACATTACAGCACCTAAACGAGCACCTTATATGATGCATATCAGAGCCACTAGAATATTTTTTTAGTTTATTATGGAATGGCAGCAACCACCTTTTGGCTTTGCTTTGAACACTTTATATGATGCATATAAATGCAACAATCTTCTTAATACAGTCTATAGCAGCCGCCCAAGGGAAACACAAAAAGTGGTCTTTGAAGACAGGACCCTTTAGTACATGTTTCAAAGTTGTGCACAGTTTATTTGTATACTTTATTTGTATAGTTTCCTGAAAAAATGAATTATGTATGAAAAAAAATGTAATATCTTTGTTTACCTTTCTGTTGGAACTGAAATAAATATGAATATGAATATGAATATATGAATATGAATATGAATATGAATATGAATATATGAATATGAATATGAATATATGAATATGAATATGAATATATGAATATGAATGAGAAATCGTTTTCAAGGGAAACAAAAAATGTGGCCTTTGTAGACAGGTGGTCTTTGTAGACAGGTGGTCCCTAAAGCAGGTTTGATTGTACTTAAAATGTTATAATCTTCTTAATACCATTTTGTATTCAATATGGAAACAACCGCAGCAAGCATGTGATGGCTATAGCTTTCAAAGCGAACCGACACCTTTTTGTTGCTTTGAACACTTTATATGATACATATAAATGTTATAACCTTCTCAATATCATTTTTTCTTCAATATGGAAACAACTGCAGCAAGCATGTGATGAATTTCAAAGCGTACCAACACCGTTTTATTGGCTTACCCCGCACCGGCTTCGTAGTAGGTAGTATCGGTGTGGTTCTGAAGGGCTACATTCAGAGACGCCGCATCATTGAGTGCCTTGTCGTTCTGATAGCAGAAAGTTTCTCCAAACAAGGACGACATGGGCTTACAGATTAGGTTCAGAGCCGCCTAACATAGGGAGATGAAGGGTCACCACTGAATAGTATACAAAACTACATGCTCTGGCATTAATAATAATAATAATATTCAGCTTTTATATCTTGCTTAATACATCTCGGACGTCTCTAAGTGCTTTACGGATTTACTATTACCCCGGTCATTGGATTCAGCGCTTGCCCGCACACAATGTGTGCACAATCTCCACTCCCTGGGGAGCATTCCAGCCAGGCGTTACTTGACACTCATAAACTGTAAAAACAGTGGGGCCATTGAAGGAGCGTTCACGTCGCGGTCCGTCAGA
The DNA here is from genome assembly GCA_035222895.1 of Strongylocentrotus droebachiensis. Lineage (NCBI taxonomy): Eukaryota > Metazoa > Echinodermata > Echinoidea > Camarodonta > Strongylocentrotidae > Strongylocentrotus > Strongylocentrotus droebachiensis. The sequence goes on from JAVYIG010014191.1 coordinate 34,972, forward strand.
TGAAAATCTGCGAATCCTTCAACCACACTACTCAAGTTTCTTTTTGTAACTACCACAACCAACACCATGGCTACCAATGACAATGATGACCAATTTGTTGCTGAGGCCCAGGGTCGAACTCATGGGTCCTTGTCAGGACCAGCCCTGAGTATCATCTCATCCAACATTGAAGGTCTTTCAGGCGCCAAACAAGAACTCTTGGCTGACCTATGCATAACAACCAACTGTGACATTCTCTGCCTCCAGGAGACCCATCGCGGGCCTACACGAGTTCGCCCTTGTATCTCCGGAATGACCCTCATCGCAGAGAGACCACATGACCAATACGGAAGTGCAATCTTTGCCCGTAATGGTCTTGCTGTGGACAAATCTTACCTATCAGACATCAATAACATTGAAGTCCTTTCTATTGACCTAATGGGAATCACCGTAAGCTCTGTGTACGAGCCACCTCAAGAGCCTTTCGACTCCTACATCCAGGACCTACCTGCCACCCCCCAAAACTACGACACCTTTGTAGAGTTGATGAAGAAATCGTCAAGGCTTAACATCCCCCGAGGATGTCGTACAAGCTACATTCAAGGCTTGACGGACCACTCCAAGGTGATGTATGAAGACTACATAGAACACTTCCAGATGGACCCCTTTAGTGAGGAGACACTGGAATCTGGGGAAAATCTGACCAAGGAAATTGGTGAATCTAGAAGGAGGAAGTGGCAGGAATTCATTCAATCCACTGACATGACACATAGCAGCAGGAAGGCATGGAAAACAATCCGGATACTGGGCAATGACTATACAAAGGCCCAACCAAGATCTGAAGTCACTGCTGACCAAGTTGCCCATCAACTCCTATTGAATGGTCGGGGAAACCCTGACCATCACCCCAGAAGAGCCAGACTCCCTAAGGTCCCGGACGCTCTAAGCTCTCAAGATGACCCAGGCTTTACTAGACCGTTCACCATGAACGACCTGCTTGCTGCCATCAAAGCAATGAAAAACAACAAAGCTGCTGGACTTGATGACATCCTCTGCGAGCAGATCAAACAGCTTAGACCAGGCGCCCTCAACTGGCTTCTCAAAATGTTCAACGAATGTTTGGGCACCAAAAACATCCCAAAGCTCTGGAGGAAATCCAAAGTTATTGCCCTATTGAAGCCTGGTAAAGACGCAGCCAGTCCAAAGAGCTACAGGCCTATCTCCCTACTGTGCCATACATATAAGCTGTTCGAGCGGCTTATCCTCAACCGCATCGCCCCATTCGTGGATGAACATCTCATTCCAGAACAAGCAGGGTTTAGGCCAGGAAAATCATGCACTGGCCAACTCCTAAACCTCACTCAGTTCATTGAGGACGGGTATGAGAGTAAGCTAATCACCGGAGCTGCTTTCGTTGATCTCTCTGCTGCCTACGACACCGTGAACCACAGAATCCTTACCAGGAAGATCTTTGAGCTGACAAAGGACGTGAGACTGACTGGACTCATCCAGACGTTGCTGTCCAATCGGCGATATTTTGTGGTTTTCAATGGGAATCGCAGCAGATGGCGCAGACAGAAAAATGGCCTACCACAAGGAAGTGTGCTCGCACCGTTACTCTTTAACGTGTACACGAATGACCAACCGATCCACCCAAACACCAGGAGCTTCCTCTACGCCGATGATCTCTGCATCGCCACCCAGTGAAGTTGGAGGAGTCCCTCAGTGATGCCCTGGCCGGTCTCATCCCATACTATGCGACCAACCACCTGAGAGCTAACCCTGATAAAACTCAGATAAGCGCATTCCACCTCAAGAACAGGGATGCCAACCATCAACTAAGGATCAGCTGGTATGGGAAAAGGCTGAAGCACACTCCCAACCCAGTCTAATTAGGCGTCACACTCGATCGCTCCCTTACCTACAAGAACCACATTGCCAACACAAAGGCGAAAGTTGGAGCCCGCAACAGCATCCTCAAGAAGCTAGCCAACACCAACTGGGGGACTGATGCCAGAACAATCCGGACGACAGCCCTCGCGCTTTGCTTCTCTGCTGCGGAGTATGCATCACCAGTATGGAGTAGGTCGGCCCATGCACCCAAGATTGACCCAGCTCTAAATTCATCTTGCAGAGCGATCACTGGATGCCTAAGGCCAACTAAAGTAGAAGACATCTACCTGCTCTGCGGTACTGCCCCCTCCACACGTCAGAAGGTTGGTCTTGTCCCAGAAAGAAAAGGACAAACAAGAAAACAATCCACTCCACCCACTCTTCGAACAACAGCCAGTGGGCAAGCGGCTCAAATCCAGACACAACTTCCTGCACTCAGTAGAGCCTCTTAATACTAGCCCTCACAACCAAAGGATGACTTTGTGGTCTAACCACCTTCAGACCACTCCACATAAACTCTCCCTCAGCCCGAAGGAATCCCTCGCAACCGGCTCCAGTGAGACTTGGCCTACCTGGCTTAGCCTCAACCGCCTAAGAACTGGCTACGGTCAATGCAGAGTCCTAATGCAGAGGTGGGGTCTAGGAGACGAACAAACGGCATGTGAATGCGGCCAGGAACAGACAATGGAACACCTGCTAGTCTGCCCACTCCTGCCAGAGCCATGCACCCAAGATGACCTGGAAGCTGTTAATTGCCGTGCCAAAGCCTGTGTGGACCACTGGACGGGACTTGTGTAGTGACTCGATAAGAAGAAGAAGATAAACTGTTTGACCAACAATGACAGTCGCATCCTACCGGGTACCCATTTAACACCTGGTGGAGAGTTGCAATATAACATACAAGCCTCTTTTCCTAGAGAATAAAATAATGTATCTGATTCCCTTTCCTTGATCGAGTTTTATATTGTTAGCTTTTTGCTTTCCTCCGTATAATACATCACTCCATCGATGGAGAATCAGTGTGGTTAATATGTACCATATTGCAGTCTGAGCGTAATATTCAATCACGAGAACGCACATTCTCGCTTCAATCACTGTAATGTGACAATAAACTACCATCAAAACTAATTTTGAACAGAAGACCTGTATATAATGTAAAATGCGTTGTTAGTATTGCGTTTAAAAACCAATTTTTATTCAAATATTGGATCATCTTTCATTTTGACTAGACACTGTTGGGTTAGAAAATTGCCATGGCACTTCTTGTTTTACGTAGTGCATCATCAGTGGAATTTGCTAAGTCAATTGATCCTTTTGATCCTCTAAATTTTACTGTAATTCAATTTTGTTATGTATAATAATAATAATATTGGCTTTCTATTGTGGTATTTCAGATATACCACTCAAGGGCAGCCAATCTTATATAAATATATGAACAGAAAAATTCAGAAGATCCTGATTGATGTTAAATTTCACAGAGGCCATATGCCAAGGTCCACATATAATGGCACAAGGTAAATTGTGAATTTGAGGGTAAATAAATATCCAACAACAGAACAGCATGAAATATTTGTTATACTAAATTCAGGGTATTTACAATCCCATGCCTTACTCCTTTTGATTTGACATGAGGAAATGAGTGGCAAAGAATGACCTCAGGTCCTATGTTACCTTCTAGATTCTGAGTCTTACATGTTGAGGGTTCAGTGACACTTTTTTCTTTTGAGTCTTGCGCAACTTTTAAAAGATTTTTTTTGAAAATCGGACCTACGGTTACAAGTCACGTGACCTTTTGTCTTTGCATGTCAGCCCGAAAATCGCTCATTTTCGTGATTTGTGTACAAAACATATGGAAAAGTCATATTTCCTAAAAATAGATCAAACATGGGTTATTCTATGCAGAATCCTACTGTAAACATCATAAGGATTACGCAAGTATAACATTATCACGGTAGACTCTAGAACAGATAATATAGAGAGTTGAAAATGGACGGGCGGTTCAGTGAGTAAAAGGAGGGGCAGTTTCAGGTGGCTTAGTTGCTAAAGGGTTAATTAATATTATTTCAGAAATGTATTGGTTGAGAATGACTTTTAACCCGTCACTGATTTTCTACCTACAATTTCAAAAATTTTGAACTAGCAGCTAATTTTCATACACGTAACTTTCAAAATTCAAAGCTATCGCCGTTACATATTGAACTCCTTGTGGATGACCATGGGTGAGGGATACACATTTGTAGGCAGGTAGGCTTCTTATCTACTGGTTCAAACATTACATGGCTTTTCTAAGAAAGAGGTCGACAGCATAGCACTGAAAATCAAAACACACCTTGCAAGTACAAATATCATACAGCATCACAAGAAACTGAATGACAGGGTTGCACTGAAAATCAAAATACACCTTGTACCACGAGTTTAGGTAAAGACATTATACGGCATCAAAAAGACACAGGAAGACAGTGGTGTACTGAAAAACACACACACACTTTGCAGTACAAGATAGATAACAAAGACTATACTGTATCATTTTTTAAAAGCTGGAAAGAGGGCTAGAAAGAGGGCTAGAAAGAGTTTGGGGGGTAGAAAGAGGGCTAGAAAGAGTTTGGGGGGGGGGGTAGAAAGAGGGTTAGAAAGAGTTTGGGGGGTAAAAAAAATGAATCCTTGCAGGAATAACACCTTGCATCACGAAATAAAGGGGTGAGAGACAGACAGGGTATCTAAGGCTTGTTCTTACCCTGCACCATGTTCAAAGTATGTGTGATCTGTATGGCCCTTGAGAGACACAGATGTGTAGCCCGCATCCGCTATTTCGCCGTCATTCTGGTACTGCCAAAACTCGACCGTAGTGTGTATACATGGGAGGAGCAACAAGGTGTAGGGCTTCCTACTGGGGGTATTGAGAGGGGCAGAAGAGGGCGTCGCAGGTTGGAGAGGGGTAGAAACAGGTGCATAAGGGTAATGGATACAGAGAGAGAGAGAGAGAGAGGGAGGGAGAGAGAGATGGGTAGAAACAGGTGCATAAGGGTAATGGATACAGAGAGAGGGAGAGAGAGATGGGTAGAAACAGGTGCATAAGGGTAATGGATACAGAGAGAGGGAGAGAGAGATGGGTAGAAACAGGTGCATAAGGGTAATGGATACAGAGAGAGGGAGAGAGAGATGGGTAGAAACAGGTGCATAAGGGTAATGGATACAGAGAGAGGGAGAGAGAGATGGGTAGAAACAGGTGCATAAGGGTAATGGATACAGAGAGAGGGAGAGAGAGATGGGTAGAAACAGGTGCATAAGGGTAATGGATACAGAGAGAGGAGAGAGAGATGGGTAGAAACAGGTGCATAAGGGTAATGGATACAGAGAGAGGGAGAGAGAGATGGGTAGAAAACAGGTGCATAAGGGTAATGGATACAGAGAGAGGGAGAGAGAGATGGGTAGAAACAGGTGCATAAGGGTAATGGATACAGAGAGAGGGAGAGAGAGATGGGTAGAAACAGGTGCATAAGGGTAATGGATACAGAGAGAGGGAGAGAGAGAAGGGTAGAAACAGGTGCATAAGGGTAATGGATACAGAGAGAGAGAGAGAGAGAGGGGGGGGGGAGAGATGGGTAGAAACAGGTGCATAAGGGTAATGGATACAGAGAGAGAGAGAGGTTAGAGAGAGGTAGAAACAGATGCATAAGGGTAATGGGCACGGAGAGAGAGGTTAGAGAGGTGGTAGAAACAGGTGCATAAGGGTAATGGATACAGAGAGAGGGAGAGAGAGATGGGTAGAAACAGGTGCATAAGGGTAATGGATACAGAGAGAGGGAGAGAGAGATGGGTAGAAACAGGTGCATAAGGGTAATGGATACAGAGAGAGAGAGAGAGAGGGGGGGGGGGGGGGGGGAGAGATGGGTAGAAACAGGTGCATAAGGGTAATGGGCAGAGAGAGAGAGAGAGAGAGGTTAGAGAGAGGTAGAAACAGGTGCATAAGGGTAAAGGGCACAGAGAGAGAGGTTAGAGAGGTGGCAGAAACAGGTGCATAAGGGTAATGGGAGAGAGATCAGAGAGAGAGAGGTTAGAGAGGGTTAGAAACAGGTGTATAAGGGTAATGGGCACAGAGAGAGAGGTTAGAGAGGGGGTAGAAACAGGTGCATAAGGTAATGGGCACAGAGAGAGGTTAGAGAGGGGTAGAAACATATGCATAAGGGTAATGGGCACAGAGAGAGAGGTTAGAGAGGGGTATAAACAGGTGCATGAAGGTAATGGGTACAGAGAGAGAGGTTAGAGAGGGGGTAGAAACAGGTGCATAAGGGTAATGGGCAGAGAGAGAGAGAGAGGGGTAGAAACAGGAGCATAAGGGTAATGGGCAGAGAGAGAAAGGGGTAGAAACAGGTGCATAAGGGTAATGGGCACAGATAGAGAGAGAGAGAGAGAGAGAGGGGGTAGAAACAGGTGCATAAGGGTAATGGGCACAGAGAGAGAGGTTAGAGAGTGGTAGAAACAGGTGCATAAGGGTAATGGATACAGAGAGAGAGGTTAGAGAGGGGTAGAAACAGGTGCATAAGGGTAATGGATACAGAGAGAGAGGTTAGAGAGGGGTAGAAACAGGTGCATAAGGGTAATGGGCAGAGAGAGAGAGAGAGAGGGGTAGAAACAGGAGCATAAGGGTAATGGGCAGAGAGAGAAAGGGGTAGAAACAGGTGCATAAGGGTAATGCACAGAGAGAGAGGTTAGAGAGGGGTAGAAACAGGTGCATAAGGGTAATTGGCATAGAGAGAGAGAGAGGTTAGAGAGGGTTAGAAACAGGTGCATAAGGGTAATGGGCACAGATAGAGAGAGAGAGAGAGAGAGGGGGGGGGGGTAGAAACAGGTGCATACGGGTAATGGGCACAGAGAGAGAGGTTAGAGAGTGGTAGAAACAGGTGCATAAGGGTATGGATACAGAGAGAGAGGTTAGAGAGGGGTAGAAACAGGTGCATAAGGGTAATGGATACAGAGAGAGAGGTTAGAGAGGGGTAGAAACAGGTGCATAAGGGTAATGGATACAGAGAGAGAGGTTAGAGAGGGGTAGAAACAGGTGCATAAGGGTAATGGGCACAGAGAGAGAGGTTAGAGAGTGGTAGAAACAGGTGCATAAGGGTAATGGATACAGAGAGAGAGGTTAGAGAGGGGTAGAAACAGGTGCATAAGGGTAATGGATACAGAGAGGTTAGAGAGGGGTAGAAACAGGTGCATAAGGGTAATGGATACAGAGAGAGAGGTTAGAGAGGGGTAGAAACAGGTGCATAAGGGTAATGGATACAGAGAGAGAGGTTAGAGAGGGGTAGAAACAGTGCATAAGGGTAATGGGCACAGAGAGAGAGGTTAGAGAGGGGTAGAAACAGGTGCATAAGGGTAATGGGTACAGAGAGAGAGGTTAGAGAGGGGTAGAAACAGGGGGGGGGGGTAACCAGGGGTGGAAAGGGAAGATGGCAAAGGGGTGTAGAAGAGTGCACAAAGAAGGGGCAATAACCGATAGGAAGAGGTGTAACAGGGAGATAGGCAGTGAAGGATAGAGAGGGCAAGGGGCATAGAGAGGTAAACAAAGAGTGCACAGGGGAAAGGGGCAGAGAGGGGTCAAATGGGTGCAAGTGGAAGAAGGGTAGAAAGATGCAAAACAAGGGGTATAGAGAGGTAGAACAAGGTGCAAATGGAGGGGGGTAGACAAATGCAGAAAGAAGGGTATTGAGAGGTAGAAATGGGTGCAAATGGAGAGGCGCCAAGAAGGGTGGGAAATGCCAAAAGAAGAGGGTAGAGAGGAATTTGGGAATGGGTAAAAACATGTTAAGATGGATTCACTATTAAAAGAATGGTAGCAAGACTTGAAGACTGAATTTAGATTTATATTCTCTTGCCCAGTGGAGATTTTGGGGAGACAATAAAAGTAAGAGAATGTAACATAAATGTAGTGTATTAAATGAGAAAGTGGTCTTTTTTGCCAAAACAAATCTTAGCACATTATCCAAAAGCCCCCCAAAAACCCTATTTGATCAGAAAATTTCCACAGCATCAATTTCTATATATTAATTCCATCTCACATATAATCTAAGTCAAAGTTTGTCAAAGAAAAAACTGCTGAAGAACAAAAAGCTT
>JAVYIG010014192.1:0-42951 GCA_035222895.1 Strongylocentrotus droebachiensis
GTGTATACTCACTGTGTCATGGAAGATTTCTTTAAAACATCAAGTCATAAAAAAGATAAGGAATTGAATGAATATGGGGGTTTATAAAACAGCCGTACGTAATGGTATCAGTCTTTTCCGTAAAAGGGTTTTGTAGGAGTCCCTTTTCCAAAAATGTGCCCTTTTTTGGCGACCCGCTTTGAAAAATATGTTAATCTCTGATTATGTTCATGTTGATGTTAAATGACAAGACACACTTTATTTTACAGATTCTTGTATTGGTCAATGAAGGACAAGATCCTACGCAAACCTCTCAATGGATCTGGAAGCATGGAGACTATATGCCGTAACGAAGGACTATCCGAAATCACCGGATTGAGCATTGATCTCAGCAGTACGTATTTTATATTTAGACGGGATTTTAGTAAAATTACATGTCATTTCAGATAAATGAATGGAAATTTAACAAGACAGTTTATCTTCATGACTCCTTTCCACCCAGGTGCTAATTGGTGCCTGAAATAATCATTGAATAATACGCCACATATACCCAGAGGCCGTTCCATGGGGAGGGGGCCCCCCTGGAAAAAAAAATGTATTTGTACATTTTTTAATGTTAAGTTTACCTTTTTTTGGAGATGGGCCCCCCCCCCCCCCCTGGCGCTCAAGGGTGGGGGGTGCAATTTTTCAAATTTTCGAGGACCAACAAAAATAAATTAGTCACTACCCCCCCCCCCCCCCCCCCCTGAGCAAAAAATATTGGCCGGCACGATTTTCATATTTCAGCGCACTAAATTTCAAATTGATTTTAAATTTGGGCCCCCACCCTAAGAAATCCTGGATCCGCGCCTGCATATACCACACCCATTCAGTATCTTCAAGTTGTACGTAATCTTGTCTTGACTTCTTAGATTTTGATTTTTAATTTGATATTGATTGTTGTGTGTGTTTTTTTTCTTATTACATTTTATTTAATTAATTCAATATTAAATTATTCAGGAAAATATGTTTTCTTGTATTCTTGTAAGATTTACTGATTTTCATTGTTTTGGCAGGAGATCCACGATGCATATTATTCTTTGACTCTGGTAATAAACGACGTTTCTCCATGAACGTAATCCAATCTCCCACAGTGGCTCACGAGCGCACCAACGATGGTAATGGGGACAACCTTCGAGATATCAGGTACTTCAACGGCTCTCTCTACTGGCTTAAAGAAGTCAGTCCGAGTGGTATCCGTGTCACGACGTACGATCGTGATAACAGCCGATCAATCGACATCAAAGAAACCAACATGATTATAGAACCCTTTCAATTGCTCATCATTAATGTAAATCCATGATCAATATTTGACAAAAAGGAGCCCGGTTGTCCATTGTTTATTTGATTCAGCGTTGTCAACATTGTCCTATCAGATATGACTTGGTAAACCACGGCACAAAAACTGCTGCTTTGGAGGGGGTTTGGGGTTTTCTTTTTTGGTTTTTGGTTTCTTTAAAGGTAGTTTTGGAATGGGGTCATGAATTTGGTTCAAATTAACATATTCGAAGCATATGCAAGTTTACAATATTCAATGATCGTTGTCGCGGTTGAAATCGAGTCTATAGTGATGAAATTGTAAATAATAAATTATCTTTGTTGTATAGCGCCCTCTCAAGACTGATATTACTTTAGCTCTAAAATAATGTTTCTTGATTACAAGCGACCGATTTGCTATTTTCCATTTGGAAATTATATATCAGAACTGCATATTCTGAGATTTCCATGGTCGCAGCTACCATAGCATGGCCTTAGGCGCTATTTGAAATAATTGAAATTTACCGGGAGCACCGGTAAATTTTTGATTATTCAATTTCTCGAAAGCAGAAGTGTTTTAGGGGCTTAATTTTCTAGTGATTATGATACATCCACAGGGGCATCCAAATATATCAAAATTTTAAAGAATTTCCATCAATCCAATTTTCAAAATTTCCCAAAACTTTGCATTTAATACCTTTAATGTAAATGAATTTCTTCTTTTTAAAACTTATTGCAGCATATATTTTCTAGAATGTAGACTAATGCTGAAGTTAACTTTGTTGTTTAAGAGGAACAATTAAAATGATACGTTCTTTCTTGTTCATGTTATGTCTTGTTAAGGTTTTTGTGTTTAATTGATATGCTACTTTTATGTTCTGTTTTGCTTTTTCAATATTTAAATTTATGGAACCATGTAAACCACGAGATACGAACCGTAATTTTCAGACGCTGTTAATAACTATAGTCTGTATGCTATAAACGTCTTGAAGTGATAGGTTATAATCATCCTTGCTCGAATATTAGCTATCAAACTCTCATTTGCTACCAATACTATAACTACGATTTGTATCTCTCAGCCCCCCAAAAGCATTAAACATTATTATAGTCCAATGTCATTATTGTACGGAATCTGCATGTTGTCTCGTAACTTTTTGAGAATGCAGAAATACCGATTAGAGACACTAATCGATCACACTATATATCAATAGTTTGGTAATCATATTCAATACTTGTACATAATATTTAAGTATATTTATAACTTATTTTCTTCAAAGGTGTTATTGACGATGACGAAGATCTATTCTTCTGATATAGTTTACTGTGTGAACATAAATATGCCTCCAGCCGTGCATTAATGTTTTGAGTGGGATTCTTGTATACTTCTTTTTGACATTTTATATTTATATAGGCCTATATATATATATATATATGTATGTATCCTCTAGAGTGCAAAATATGTATCTGTATTTGAAATATTTATTTAATCATAATGAACAGAGATGTATTATTAGTCTTCTGATAGTACAGATAATTTGTTATGTTATATCGTGGTTATATTATAGGCCTTTATGTGCTCAGCATTGGTCAGACTCCATTTCATTTAGAAATATTACTTTTTCGGATTTTAAATATTTGCATTTTGTTGCAAAAGGTTACATGATAGCTATCACTCCTACTTTGCTGTTGCTTGCTGTGAGATGAAATTAAAATGCACGTGATACACTTTAAAAAGAGAGAATCCATTGTGATGAGTGTGCATTATGTTTTGAAACCACCTCGATTAGTTTAATTGTTGAAAACCCAATTTAATTCTACTATGATTAGGATAAGTAGGTGATTGTGAACTGATGAATGCAGTGTAGAAAAGGCGCAAACAAAAAAATAATGTAGGCATATTGATGTGGATCAATTATTCAAAACCAATTTCAACCATTCAAGGCCCATAATACTCATTATGTATGCTTCCTATTTATTAAGTTGATATATCAAATGAATTCTCAATATTTAGTTCCTCTTATTTCATCTATAGCTAGGAATATCCATAACTCCTCATGTTGTAAAAAAAAAATTGTTTTTGTTTCCTGCATTTTCCAGTAAAATGGAATTGTCCTGGGCTATTGTATATTATCCTTTGTTGTGCAAGTTTGAACAATAAAGTGATGTTTAAAAAATAACAAAAAACTATAAAATACAACTATAAAAAAGAGAAAAACAAAATAGAAAGAAAATGGCCTCCATAGTTGACGTCCCTATATCATAACAACAAATTGTCATGACAATGCTAAAGCTCGATTCAAGTGCAAGCTATTACGTATATCAAATATCAATTTTTTTTTTCCATTCATGAATAGACATGCAATGGAACTGAGAAAAAAAAGAAAGAAAGAAGGAGAAGAAGAAGAAGAAAAAGAAGTAGAAGAAGGCCAAGAGTATTAACAAAGAGAAAAGATTGAATTATATAAGACAAGATAATGAATGATATATAGATGAAGAATAAAGACCAAGGATGGAGGTAAGAGAGCATGCATGAAGATGGGAGGGAGGAAGGGATTCGTAGGTGGAAGGGCAAGATAGACACGGAAACAGGCATATGGAGAGAGAGAGAGAGAGAGAAAGAAAGAGATGAGGCAGAGAGAAAGAGGGACAGATGGACAGCGACAATGATACAGAGAGAGAAATAAAGAGGGGAGATAGTAAGCAAATATTAATCGACTACGAGGGTAATGGTACAAACTATCATCGCCGAGGTGATCTCGGGGGCTACGATGATAGTTTGTATCCATTTCCCGAGTAAAGGAGGTTAATATTTGTTTTATATCCTACATCGGTAATAAGGTCTATTTAAAGTGAATTTTACATCATTAAAAGAACTGATTCTGCAGACAGTTTAGCTTCAGCTAGATTTTACAAAGCACAACATGCATACATGTAATAAAGTCGATGCGCGCTCATTTGACATTGACATTGACATTTCGCGTAACTTACTTTGCTATGCGCTATATGCTTATTTAAATGGCAAGTGGGGCAGCATCAAAAAATTACTGTACAAAAGTCCTATCGCAGGGAGATAGTACTTATCTATCATTGATCATGTGACCTCGTTTAGACCAATCAGATTGCAAGATTCTTAGTATGCGGGATATAAAACCAGATAGATTAGATATGAATGCCGTAAGTGAATGTTAATAGGTGTATCTTGAATAAAGTCAGTACATAGAAATATCATGGTAGGCCTGACATTTTGAATTGACCTCCTGCATGTGAGGATCTTAGTTTGATGTTTAATCAAGTTAGAGTATTATATAAATATTTCATGTATGTGAGTTCATTAGTGAATATACACTACACGCACGTTGAGTCGCAATGTGATAATATACGAGACTTGTCGGGTTCATGAGGGATTTCAAAAATCAATTTTGGAGGAAGAATTTAGAGATGAAACTTGCCTAGCCCGGTAATGATACCAAGGTGAACCGATTTGCATCAACATTACTATAATTTGTGTGTTAATCCTATATGTTTAAGGCATTAACAATTATTTCATTCACATTTGTTGTTCATAGGTGTATTGACACTAAGGAATATTTACTTCTTCTTACAGATTTTACTCTGTAAATATAGATATGCATCTAGCAGCTTATTTTTAATTATATTTTGATATAAACAAAATTAATCGGGATTCGTTTCCCTGCATCATAAAGAGTGCAAACTATAAAAATCAATAAAATGTGAGGCTAAAATAGCGCATACTATGTTGCTACCCCTGTGATATAATTATATAAATATATTATATAATTATTTAAATGATTATAGATCAAGACAATAAAATAAATCATTTAATATGACAATGGAATATTTACGCTTACGTATTTAGACCAGTAAAGAAAATATGACAATACATACATATTTTGAACACTATGCTTAATTGAAGAAAAAAATATTAAACATTTGAGATTTAAGGATAAAATATAACATGATAAAAATAGTACCTTTAAAGCCCCTCTAAAGCGTTGGAAGCCCCGAATTCGCCGAAAATTTGATCGCTAAATTTCAACCCAATTTTATAATGATGTGAAAGAGGATGGCATTAAACACACACTTCTGCAAAGACCCCCCCCCCCTCAATAAACGTGTTTGAAGCCGAATATTGATAAAAGAAAACAAAATTTGGGTTTTCCTCAATATTCATCTTCAAACACATAAGTTTTGAAAATCTTCGTAGAAGTGTGTCTTAAATGACATCCTCGTTCACATTATTATACAATTTAAGTGAAATTTTGCAATACAACATACTATTAGTGCTCCCAACACTTTAGAGGGACTTTAATAAATAACATAATGTTAACTGGAACTCATGTACAAAAGGGAAGAGAAGATGTACTTTTTAGGGACTGCTTAAAATCGTTGTTGGAGGTTGCATCTCGGAGCTGGAGAAGAAGCACATTCCAAAACGAGAGTGCTAGGTTGCTGAAGGCACGTTCGCCCTATTATCTGGTACTGAGTCTGTGAGGTTGGAGGAGATTCATAGCGGTGGACCGTAGGTTCCTAACTGGGATGTATAATCTGAGGATGTCCCATATAAGCACGGAGGGGGCAGTACCGTTAAGAACCTGTTGTTGTATTTGAAATGGTCGATGATATTACAGATGAGAGGATATGTTAGAGTGTTTTCGTGATAATAATCAACATGCCTTTATGTGTTACACCTAAAAAGAGAGAATCCAATTTGATAATTTTGCTTTAAGTTTTGAAACCAAATAATGCTATGTGGGTGGAAAATTAGCATAGAGATTTCCAAACAAAAATCTTAAAAATGTAAATGTTATATTAAAGTATTGGGGTTTTAATACTTTCCTATGAATCCACTATCGTACACAAAACATATGATTTAATTTTTGCTAATAGATCCCCCCCCCCCCCGCCCATCCGAAAGAAAGAAAAAAAACTAATTTTTCCCTTAACCACCAAAATGAAATCATTATTTTTTTCACCATTGGTAACAAAATAAGATGCCAAAGAATGAACGCCATGGCGACCAGAAGTGCAATGCATCGTATACGACATACTGTACACATATAATCAACAGTTTCAACACTACATGTATCTATTCGATGAGCCATGGCATGAACACCTCGATTAGTATAATTGCTGAAAACCGAATTTAATTCTACTATTATTAGGTGATAATAAACTGATGGATCATGCAGTGTTGTAAAAGCGCAAACAAATGAAAATGTAGGCAGAGAGATGTGTATCAACTATTCAAAGGCAATTTCCGCCATTCGAGACCAATATGCAGGGCCGTAGCCAGAGTTTGATGTTTGGGGGGGGGGGGGCACATACATGTAATCAATCGTCCTGGGGAGGGGTCTAAAAAAGTTCAACCGATCTTGCCAATATGTAATGCTAAAATGCAACAACAAAAAATAAGAAAGACAATGGCCTCCATAGTTGACGACGTATATCATTAAAAAATAACTTTAACATGCCAATGATGAACCTACAAGCTATTACTAATATAAAATATAAAAAATAAGTGTAGAAACACTACCTCATGTACATTTTATAGGATTGTTACAGCCAAGAAATCTAAAGGTGATAACTATCTTCACGATTAGAAATTAGCACACCCTCTTTCATGCAACCCCTAAACATCGCTAACGAGTTAGTCCAAAAGGATGTATATTCATTTTATTCCTATCTCTCTCTCTTCTCTGATCACTCCTCCCCCTCTCTTCCCTCACTTCTCTCCCTTCTCTCTCTCTCTCTCTCTCCCTCCTTCCTCTCTCCCTCCCTCTCTCTCTCTGTATCTCTTTCAGACTACAAATTAATGCTAAAAGAAATAATCAAAAGCAGCAGAGTTAAAATAAAATTGTAATTTAAATATAAATATCAATAGCAATATACAAAGTTCATAATTTCATGAAAATATCAAAGAAAATAATTTAGATAAAGTTTAGCCTATAATCCTTTGAATAAACATTTGAAGCATATGACATAAATAAACCAATTCTATATGGCAACTATCTTTGTTACACCTATTAGATTGGTGGAAATGGGCTAAAAGAGGAGGGGCATATTTTAATGATGCACAAGATATTTGAACGCTGAGTGAGCTGTCAGAATACATGTTTTTGAGGTCTATCAGTGCTCAATTAACTTAAGAAGTTAAGAGGAAAGTTAAAAGAAAAGTTCAGTGAGCTTTCAGAATACTGCCTTATAGGTCTTTTCTCCCAGTATAACTTTTTCGGATGAGCAGGTGGACCACTAGTACACCAGGGTTTTCCCATACTTTTTTAAGAAGAGTTCGGTGAGTTCTTAATATGCAAAAGTGGGGACTCTCCTCTTTTCTGAGGGACAGAGTATTTCCTAGTGCAAACGTAGTAAAAGTCTATGAAACAGGGAAGGAGCACATTAACACATACTGTAGGTTTCAGTCATCAACCTGGGCTGGATTTGAACACATGATCGACAAGCAGACACTAAACATACCGAGCTAATCACCTCTTCATTGTATTCTGGTAACATTGTAGATGTAAAGGAGACACATATTCAGTGTCTCTTTCCCTTTTACCAGTAGTAGGTAATATAGATCTTACATCACTAAACAGTGAAACCTGTATATAAAGACCGCTCAAGGGAGGCAAGAAAAAGTGTCTCTATAGACAGGTGGTCATTATGTACAAGTTCCTTTAGTACATGTTTCAATGAGAAACCATAAGTTCTGGGAATTGTGAAAAACTAATTTATGAACTTTCTATATCTTTAATGTTAATGCGGAGAGTATCATCGAAAAAAAAGGATAGCTCTTCAAATGGACTCGTATTCAAAATATCACAAGTAACCACTTTTAAGGTTGTGGACTACAACTTACTTGCCACATTGTTTGTGTAGTCCCACATACACATTTCAGTGTATAGTGCATGTAACTTTTCGCGAGACTGGACCAATTTCTTATAATTTTTACGATTCCAAAAACCTCACAATATATATGTACACACCAATTCATACGTTATGTGCTGCACGATCAACCTTTTTCCAATTGCTACCGCCCGTCCTTTCTCATCCGTTTTTAACGCGCTGTAGTATCCCTATATGAGGTCTACCATGATAACATTACACATGCGCAATCTTTACAATGTCTACAGTAGGATTCTGCATAGAAAAATAGCCCATGTTTCATATTGTTCAGAACAATGTCAAAATGAGAGCAATATATATTGCAACATCTTCCAGTGAGTAATAGGCCATTTTTACAACAATCTCTAGTTGCTAATGGGTTAACAATGCAACTACATAACCAGAGTAATAAAACTTCATCCATGATACATCAGTTTGAAAGCACATTTTGGCAAGATTTAAATCTTCATTTGCCACACTCCACCCAGGTGAGGTAAATGGGTACCTGGTAGGAATAAATTCCTTGAATGCTTGAGCGTCTTTTCAAGGTAGCTCGGCTAAAGCCGGGGTAATAATATGATTGCACGGCGCTAAGGGAGAACAGTATTGGTACTGATGGTGCTACCCTGGGTAAAAAAAGACATTTTATTAATATCATAATCATTATTATTATTATCATACACTGTATTTGCTTGAATTTATAATGTTGATCCGTTCCAGGAATTAACAACTTGTGATTATTGTTAAAACAAACTTGTTTTCTTTACTTAACAACTCCCAAACCACAGGGGTTTCATTCACTACACCACACAGAAGAGGTCTAATTCTTAATTACTCTCTGTGTTTTGTCTATTTTAATGTTTACTAAAAATAATTGCATGAAACTGTAAAAGCTAGCCTTCTCCTTTCGCTCAGCATTGAGGGAAAATATGGGCCGGAATTCAATTCCACACTTATTACATGTATTTTACTAAATTTTCGGCTTAGATATAAAATTTAGCCAAATTTGAGGGAAAGATGCAGAGACTGTGAGGAATACATGCAGATATTGTGAAGACTCTAAAGATCCCTAAGCTTCGAAGACACTACACGTCGATTCCGAGTTTTCAGTACAACAAGATGTGAGTTGGTCTTGTGGCGCATCGTCAAGTCAGTTTTCACCTACAAAGTGGCTCCGATGGACGCTGATACAAAAACGAGTCTCGTCTTTCCATTGGCGATGTTCAAATGTGATCCTCAGACATAAATAATCATATCTGATAGATACACGTCAGTAAAAACCAAATTACATATGTCCCCTGACATGATTTCTGACTGCTCTTGAACGGTTATTTTGTTAATAATCTCTCAGAATTGCGACAGAACTGTTCCTTGTTCAAATGGGCTGATATAATCCTCATGTTTTAGTTTGTAAGCACCAAAGTCAAGCACATAGACATCATGAGATAAGGCAGCATAGAGGCAGTGTTTGTTGAACTGAAGGCTGTACACTGGTGATTTGACGTTGCCTCCAACATAGATTGTCTACAGGAGAAGGGGAAGTGAGAGAGAAAATGGATGAGCTAATGGAGTAACAAGCTGAAGACAAATCTTTATTGTTATATAAAAAGATACAATTATTGATCTTTTTACAGATGACAGGGACACTTTCATAAGTTTCACAAGGTTTTTTTTTGTTGTTGCAATAATTTAAACATGCATTGCCAGCTCATTCGTGTGTGCTGTTAAAACTCGTGTTGAGTTTGGTAGCACAGAGAAAATTGGAATGTGATAAATATAGTCTCACAATGTTTTCCATGTATCAAGAGATGCATGATCCTGATAGATACATGATTATGATACAGATATATATTTATATTCCATTCATGATTTCTGTGTGTTTTCGTGTACTAGCCGACAGGAACACGAGATCCTGGCTCTCCGCTACCCTAGCTACATGTAAGATCCTTTCGATCCAAACGCTCCCTCTACAAAGATCTCAGCAATTTATTATGAAATACCTCACATGCTTACACGTATATGTCAATGTCATTGAAATTTATGTCCCAGGCAAGGAATATAAAATCTTTTGTCTCATATTTCTCTGATCTTCCATTTCATGAGGGGGAATACAAAAACTTCACAGCGTCCTATTTCACCTAGCATATTGCTACATGTATGTACCGTCTATACGCTAAGAAATATGATGAACAGTTTTTGAGGGCTTACCAAAACTAAACATGACCATTCAATTTGCCATCCTACAACCATTTATGAAAATTCCAAAGAAATAATTCACTCACAAAACAATAGCTCATATAGTACATAAATTTCAGAAATGTAGACATGATGAGAAAGTGTACTCACCTGGATACATATATCATTCCTGCGTTTATCCCAGAATCTAACAATACCATGGCGACAGTATCCAGCAGCGATAAAGTAGTTGTTATCAGATGAGATACAATAAACAGCATTGTCGCTTGGTTCTTCAAACTCCATCACAGGCAATCTGTGCTCAATCATAAACCAAAGAAGAAAAAAATGAACATAGTGAATTTTTAAATTCATTTATGACTTGTCTGGTTCAGAGATTTCTTAAAATTGAAAAAGGAGATAATTTCACATCTTTCAGAACAAGCAGCATAATATGATGTGGGGTTATGTGTCCAGAAGCTTTAAAAATTAAAGACTTAGAAATTAAAGGTTTAATTTCTAAAACTATGCCTTAAAGCAGGACTGCACTACTTGTAGCTACTTGCGCCCTCTATATATTAAACAAACAATCCCTAAGCGGTACCAGTTCGTCCCCCATGGTCCCCTTTTTCTTATATTAATTGAGAGGTGATTTGATGAGATAACCACCTGTCAGTGACCAGGCAGGGAGGTCAAATCCCTCCTGGTGAAACTAGTGCAGATAGACTTTAGATAACAATAACCATCACACATATTTTTCCTTAACAACATTGTCCAACATAAGTATTAAATATTTACGAAACAATGCTTGTACACTTCTTCAAATTAAAATTTGAAATCAACTGTCTGGATTACAATGTGGGTGCTACAACCTTCCATCTCCTTCCCCACACCAATCCACCAGCCCCTACCCCCTCCCTACTCCTTCCCTACCACTGCCACTTTGGGTGGTAAAAGGATGTATTATATTTGCCACATACAATCAAATTCCCATTACTTTTTGATGGAGAAAAAAAAGATGGCTCTACTTATAAAAAGAAAATTCCTGATATATAATAATTTGTTCCTACCGATTATTCTTTATTTCAAAATATTTACTTTTGAAGTAAGATATCTCAATTACAAACATGAAATATATCCAGAAATTATACTCTTTGAATTAATGCAGTGATTAGCTCATTTGCTTGAGTGTCAATTAAATATGATGCAACCATTAAATCTTAAATTTGCAATGATGGCAATTATATGTATCAAATTAACAGTTTAGAGTGCACTCACCTTGGTGTACGTATATCCCATTGTCTGACAAACGTGTCATAGCCGGCAGAT
The DNA here is from genome assembly GCA_035222895.1 of Strongylocentrotus droebachiensis. Taxonomy (NCBI): domain Eukaryota; kingdom Metazoa; phylum Echinodermata; class Echinoidea; order Camarodonta; family Strongylocentrotidae; genus Strongylocentrotus; species Strongylocentrotus droebachiensis. The sequence goes on from JAVYIG010014192.1 coordinate 11,683, forward strand.
AAGAGGGTATGAGAAGACTCAAAATGGAGGTCCAGGATGCCTTCCCCTTGCCTCTTGTTCTCTCCACATACAGTGCTTTGGGTTCTGTGGATGACATATCAAAAAGATATCATTTGTTAATTTGTATTCAAGCCCCACTGCACTACTTAAGCTACTATATAGCAAACAATGCCTAAATCGGTCCCTGATGGTTCCCCATGATCCCCTTTTTCTTATGTTAATTGAGAGCTGATTTGATGAGATAACCACCCGTCAAATCATTCATATTTTCTATTATCAAGTAGATTTCATGTTCTTGATGTGGAATTTATGAAGAGTCTAAAATACTTGAATTTTTGCTTTTGAATATGTTTTATTTTAAGGCTACGAAAGGCTCTCCATGATGTTTAAGTCCAACTTAGAGTTAAATTCGACTTAGGATCTTTGTGAAACACCCCCCTGATGATACAAATAACCTTTCTAATGATACTCAACATTTTGAGTATTCCATGCCTGTTAACTATTGTAAAATGAAATTTAGAATACTTTTATTTGTGTACATTTTGTTCCAGGAGAATTATTTGGCTTCCCAACGCACATCATATATATATATATATATATATATATATATATATATATATATATGTACATCTCATTGAGACTCAAGTATACAAATCACCTGAAGAGCAAACTTGTTTACAGTTAGAATGCAAATAAATCAACCTACAATATAGAAAACACCATGCTCCCATAGATTGGCCTACAAAGAATTCACTTTAATGCTAATTCAGATCATAACTAAAATTGCCATATCTCTATGTAGAAGTAAAATAAACTGAAGCTCATATTTTTACTACAGATTAGCGACATGGAATTCCTAACACACAGAGCAAACATTGTCAGTGATTTTGGTACATTCTAATTTCTCATGTCCTTTAGAGGCTATACAAATCCATATGTAGCTAAAATATATCAGATTAAATGAAATAAAATACTGTACAAGTAAGTGTTGCATTACTCACGTTCCAATGTCCCAGACTTTCAGTGAATTATAGTCGGTGTTCCCCGATGTACCAGTGGCAAATAACCTGAAAACAAACAGAATTCAAAGTACAGGGTCAAATGGAACATAAATTATCCTTGAGTTCTTCACATGCAGTGGTAGAGCAGTGGTAGAGCAGTGGTCTCGTAACCAGGAGGTCCTGGATTCAAAACCATCCAATGAGCTTGTGCCCTTTGGTAAGGCTTAAATCCTCAATACCAAGCCCCTCAGAGAGGTGCCCTGGTTGCTCACTTACAAGCATACTCACGCTTTCTTAGCAGTCAGGTAAAACTATCATCCAACATTTAAAACATGATGTAAGTATGAAAACCTATGCATCATGGAGGCGCAATAGCTCAGTCGGTAGAGCAGCGGTCTCGTAATCTGGTGACCCGGGTTTGAAACCAAGTCAATGCACTAGTGCCCTTTGATAAGGCATTAATCCTCATTACCAGGTACCTCGGAGGAAGGACCTAAAGCCATCTGATTTGTTATTAACAAGCATTTATGCTTTCTTAACAGCCAGGTAAAATAACCACCACCACAATTTTGATTTTGATAACTTGTCTCATTTAAAGATGTAGACACGTCATGGATCACATTATATATTGAGAACAAAAATATTCATTTTTAGTGAATGGATGGTTCTTTAAACATAAATCAATAATTTCCTGCCCACAAATTAGGGTGTCAAAAGCCATCCTGAATTGAGAACGCAAAATGGTTCATGCCGTCTATTTTAATGCACTCTGGCATGCCAATGTGGGACAGTGAGGGTAATTGTGTTCATGAGAGTGGACGGATGATGAAAAAGTGAATACCAGTACTTTTTAAATTTCGACAGGTGGTCACAACTTGGAGATAAAGTCAAGTTCTGGTCATGCAATTGCATTGTGAAAGAAAAGGTGTGGAATGGATCAGAAAAAGTTGAACATGTAGCATGTAAGTATTGGTGTGTACTGCAAGGTTCTGGAGTCATCAAAATCATAATAAATTTGGCCCATTCTTGGTAAAGTAACAGGCACTGTACACAGAAAGATGTTTATGGGACTACACGAATGGTGTTGGGCCTACTTACCTTGATTTCCTTGTCTTTCTATGCTCATTACTCAGCCAGTATACATTTTCTACCAAAACTGTTTGGCAAATGACATTTATTTGTAATCTTGAACATTTAATGTAAGCTTTGTTTGATTCTGTGAGAATTCATTTTCTTTTTTTACCAGAACTCAAGTTTATGTTTAATTTTGTTAATGTTTTTGACGAAAGCACTCTGATATCATACCTTTGTGATGGGTCTACTGTGACAGACCACACCCGATCTCTAATGGGTACAGTGCGTACCTCTCTACCATCAGATTGGCTCCACACCTGCACCCCTCTGTTATTGGTACCTGCAATGATGAGCTCCCTTGTGGCATCGACGCTCGTGAGGCTGCAGAGGCTAGCCTGGAGGGCTTGTATCGTTCTACCGCTTGCCTTGTCCCACACCATCACTCTACCATCCCTGGGACAGGAATAAGAAAACACTACTTGATGAAAATAGGGACTTTTAGATTTGCACGTCGACATAGTGGACTGCTACGTGTGACGTCCTTTTAAGGCACTGTGACGTCCTCTTAAAAGATTGCCATTACCTTAAAAGGACGTCACACGTAGCATTCCACTATGTCAACGTGCAAATCTAAAAGTCCCTAATGTAAGAGGTGGTCTAACATGGGCTCCAGTGACAATTGCTCTGGGCTTCAGTTGGTCAAAAGTATAGGGTTAGCACTATGGTTGCAATTGGGTTTTAAGTTCGGTTTAGGATCAGGGGTTAAATGTAGGTATAAGTGTTGGGTCCTGGGGTGGAATTTTGGAATTTGGTTAAGGTATGAAGTTACCACGCAGCAATTGTTGCAGCATGTTTCATATAATCGTTTACATAATTGAATGGGGTACAATAACAAATTCTTTCTTTTTAGTTTCCTATTTCCTTTTATTGTTAGCATTGGCTGTCAGTGACTGTGATGTATGACTTCAGTGTAGCATACATAATCATATACATGTACATGTATGTGAAACTAAGCCAATTCCTTCTTCCCCTTTAATCTCAAAATGTCAAGTATTTCTGTTCTCAATGCAGGCTCAGGTTAAGGGAAGTAGACATAAACTGGTAGCCCCGTGTGTAGGAGACTCACACCCTATACTCGTTAATAAGCTTCACTTCTTGCAAAGAGTAGGATTTAAACCTAGTGTTAAGTGTGCTTGCATATAAAACTGGTAATGTTTCTACAGATCTTTGTGAAAGGCTGCATAGCCCTTTGAAATTAACAGAAAAAGAAAGAAAAAATTGTTTTAGATGTGACCCCATGTTTTTCACAGTGTCGGTTATCAATCCAGATTCCTTACCCTCCACTGCTGACGACATTATTCTCCTTGACCACAAATTTGGTGATGTCCTGCGAATGACCGGTGTACTTGACCTCTTTCTTGCTATGCTGCAAGGGGTGTAATTTGCCTCCTGGTTTCAACTTGTATCGGCATATCTTGTTCATTACACTGATGTACAGATGATCATTGGTCAGCTGTAGCCATGGTAACAAGCTAGAGAGATAGAGAGAGAGAGAGAGAGAAAGAGAGAGAAGTGCATCACATCAGTATAATGAATAACATATAGTTGAAGAGTTCTAACAAATGTGCAATTCATATATATCACAACAAAATTGAATATATGATCCTGATTGGCAGGAAACCAAGTCACATTTTTCTTCATACAAAATCTAACAAAGGAATATCCAAAGACGATGAGCATGAAATCTCATGAGACTGAATACATCTCCTACTATAAAAAGACGGGAAGAATTATGATGGCTCAAAAATTGAGTGATACTTCAGGATGGTTAAGGTGCTTACACAATTTTAACACATTTTTTTTCTCAATTGAATTGAATTTAATTCATTTATTTTTCCTCTTTCAATTTTTCATATTTTCAATGATGTAATAATGTAATGATGTAAATGATGATATCAAGTAGTCTACACAAAGAGGGATGCCATCACCTACACACACACAAAACTAATTCTACTTAACATCTGCAAACTTTTCGTTGATCTGCATAAAAATAAAAATGAATCTTATTACCAAATGAACCTAATACACTACCATTTTTTTACCTTCAAATTCAATCATTTAGCAACACAGTCCAACAATGCATGCTAGGGTGGATTCTACGACAACATCAAATCAACACTATAATTTGAAACATATATCTTTGTAAAGGTCTCATACATGTATTTTTCTCTCGTGTCAATCTTGCTATGAGTATATTGCAAGGGGTGTAATCTGTCTCATTATTTTAACTCGTATTTTCAAACCTTGTACATGGTCTGCTGTAACCATGGTAATCAATTTTTTTTTCTTACCCAGTTTTAAATCTTGTATACAGATGTTCGGTGTGATAACTCGTGCTCCAATTATGTGCTATTCTACACTGCTCCCTTGAAGATAAACTTTTCCTGAAAAGAGTAGTAAATACATGAATAATTCATAATAGTATTATATTTTGTTCATTCTCATTGCATAATAAGACAAGAGGAAGAGGAAGGACATGATTTCATAACACTTTGATATGATATTTGATTTAATGATATTATTGATATATTATGTACATGTATATTACTTGAGCATTTAATTAAAATGGATAATGGCGCTATATAAATCTCATGTATTATTATTATTATTATTTGTTCACTATTATAACCTTTAAATTATTGTTCAATTACTTTTTTATTATTTATTCAGGATAACAAGATCAGTTATAATTCCCTGTTTTTCATCATGGCCTGTTTAAAAACATCAGCATATCAACATTGTTGCTAAGCATGACATTTATTGATATAACATTTATTGATAGTACAGTATATTATGTGCAAGAAATATGCCCAAGATACATGTAGCAATTTGGTTATCTGGTATTTAGTAAAAACAGGAAAAACAAGGGATCACGAGATAATTCGTACATGTTGGGGTACTTTGACCTCTTGACCTAAGATTTGACCTTGAAATTGACCTTGTGGATCACGTGACCTTGACAATATTGTTCATGAAATGTAATCTCTCTGACATGTTCCCTTAAACATATAAAAGTTTCAGAGATATGATATTTTTTGTTTAGGAGCAATAAGGATTGAAAGTATCCATACTTCTATATTCACTATAAACCCTATTATATAGGATAATTACCCCCTGGAAAATTACCCCCCAGGAAATGTCCCCCCCCCCCCCCCCCGAGGACAATTACCCCCGAGGACTATCACACCCAGAGGACAATTAACCCCAGAAAATTACCTCCTAGGACAATCTGTCCCCCCCCCCCCCCCTCTGGAAAATTACCCCTCAAGGATAATTACCTCCCAAAAAAAAACTGCTTTAATTAAAACCAACTTATTATCAGGATGGACTTCCCCTTCAACGATATGTCCCCTTTAATGATATGTCCTAGGGTGTAATTGTCCTCGGGGGGGGGGGGGGGGGGACAGATTATCCTAGGAGGTAATTTTCTGGGGGGTAATTGTCCTCTTGGTGTGATAGTCCTCGGGGGTAATTGTCCTTGGGGGGTGGGGGACATTTCCTGGGGGTTAATTTTCCAGGGGGGTAATTATCCTAGAACTGACTCAGAGGCCTAAAGCCATACATCCTGTTAACCCTTTAGGCCTATATGAACTTGTCATTTTATTTCTATTCAAGTAATGCTGACATTTAGAATGGATATGCCTAGAACAAAAAAGCATGTGAAAGATGTATGTTGTACTGTGCATATTGCATGTATTGTATGCATTATAATAGGGTTTATTGTGAATATCTGTAAGTATAGATACTTTCAATCCTTATTGCTCCTAAACAAAAAATATTATATCTCTGAAACTTTTATATGTTTTAGTGAACATGTAAGAGATTACATTTCATGAAAAATGTTGTCAAGGTCACGTGATCCACAAGGTCAATTTCAAGGTCAAATCTTAGGTCAAGAGGTCAAAGTACCCCAACATGTACGAATTTTCAAAATGGTGGCAGATTTGGAATCCTTATTGAATACCCTTTCTAACAATACACATTTTGTGAAGATTGACCCATTAGGTCCTGAAATACAAGGGTTCAAAGGTAGGCCCGCCACCCCCATTTTTGAAAAAATTTCAAAATTTGGTGGGCCGTATCTCCCAAACCCCTCACCCGATTGACCTAAAATTTGGGATTTGGTGCTGTGAGATCACACTTAACAAGAACACTAAGTTTCATCAAAATAAAAAATGGTCGGGTTAAAACCATTGGGTGATTTGACATGGAATGACCCCAACCTATCCCTCCTATTAGGGTTTGGGGATGGGGCTAGGTAAAAAAGAAAATATAATTGTTTTCAAGAGATAAATCAAATTCGCTTACACATTTGTAGTCAATTCCCTGCCAGACAAATTCTCAAAATGTACGTATCTCTTTCCGAGTTTCTTCCAGATCACGAGCTGACTACAGACCTCCCTCAGGCGTCTGCACGTCTCACACATTTGATTCAAGTCCCCGATTGGGAGATAGTCCAGTACTGCTATAATCAGTTCCGCCGGGAAATCAAGAAAGTGGGGCACTTTATCGTCCCTTGGTGCCATTTCTTCTTTATCCATATTTCTGTGTGGAATAAAAAGAAGATATTAAATGGCGATACCCGTAATCAATATTTAACCAGCACCCCCTCCCCTTGAGCGTGGGCAATGGGTTATCGCCTGTGTATTGGGAAGGTTGAAAATGTCAGCTTTATTAAAGAATTCCCGATACCAGATGTTTACTTCTGTCTACATGTACATGTAGAGTCTATGTCTGCCATGTCTGAGAAGATAGTTGTCTTCTTCTTCTTCTTCTTCGACGTGTCTCGAGCGAGCTCCAGAGTTTTTGTAAGTTTTGTCGGAATTATACTGTTATAATTACAGTTTTAATACTAGTGTACTACTAGTACACAGTACAACCATACCAAACCAAGTCCACCTTTCTTGTGTGTTAATATTTGTAGTTTTTATGCTTTTTTTGTGGTAACCTTGTGTAAGAATTTTTTGGCCACTATGGCCAGTGAAGCCGAACAGGCCTCCCGGGATAAGCCAGGGACCAGCTCGGCTCAAAATACCGTTCCTGTTTCTGCTGCCGAGCCGTTCAAGGCCGTAAGCAGAAACAATGGTATCGTTTTTGGTTCTGCAGCACATGTTCCTATTCATGATTACATAAGAGCGTTTGTAGACACCATTCCAGCTCATTGTATAGTGTCTGCCTCTCGTATCAGTAACCAACGTATTGCTATGTATCTGAATTCCAAAGAAGCAGTCTTGAGTGCCATTAACAATGGTTTGACCTTTAGAGGCGCATTCATACAAGTCTTACCTTTGGTTTTGCCCACAACACGTCTCACACTATCTAATGTTTACACAGAAATTCCGAACTCTGTTCTTGTAAAACAAGTTTCTGCTTTTTGTAAAGTAGTCTCACAGATTCGTCCCATCCCTATTGGTTTCAAGGATAAACAACTAGCTCACATCATGTCCTTCCGTCGACAAGTCCAGGTGCTGCTTACTCCGAATGTTACCCTACCCGATTTCGTTAACTTTATTCACGCAGCCACCAATTATCGCGTTTTTCTTTCCACTGAGGCGGCTCGCTGTTTTGAGTGCGGAGAGGCTGGACATATCGGCAAGAATTGCAAAAAAAACGCTCGGCCAAATGAGTCCGCAAACTCTACCCTTACGTCAACACAGGCAAAAGGAAAATCTGACCCACGACATCCCCCCAAAGTGTCTAAACCCTTACGGTCTGAACCTGAAACCCTTAATCTGAGGGCGTCCCCAGTACACACAGAAAAGCCTAGCGGCTCCAGCCCTAGGCCCGCCTCTTCGCGTTCAATGGTTGACGAAACCGCTGAAGGGGCCCTTGCGCGTAGGCCTACAACTCCGGTTGCGATAGTTTCCCGTAGCATTAATAATAGTCCACCTAGCAGCTACCCCACAGGCAGTAGCCAGGACAAAGTTCCTCCTCTCGTAACCCCCACAATTTCTTTGACCCAAACCCTTTGCGACCCCATCTGGGGAGCACCGCCCGCCCCGTCCAGACTTTTCGCAGATGTTGTTAAAAGGAAACAACCTCCCGAACCTTATTTGGTAGACTCCCCTAAACTTACTCCAATTGTGTCTGCTACCCCACTGCGGAAACTAATGAGAAAAGTTTCCTCTCCCGTGACCTCAGAACCTCCCTCCCCTGTATCAGTATCGCTCCCTGCGTCACCAATCCCACCCTCTCCCGCTTCCACGGTAGACACTGTTGACACTGATGACGTGGCGGTATGGGATGATACACAGACTGACGATGAATCCTTTGACTGGGCCTCCTCTTTTCCGTCCAGTCAAGGACCCCTCTCTTCAAAGGAAATTTGCAAATTTCTAAAGATTGTCAAAGCACGGAAAAAACCTCTAGAGGTAGCGAGAAAATTCACTTCCAACATATCAGGACTTGTAAGACAACTTAGACCCCTGAGGAACAGTCCTCTGTTTACTAAAAGTACACAGCAGAGGATTTACAAATTGATCAAAAATTTAGATATCTAATATGGCCATCTTCTTATGTAATATGAGCGTAGACCTGCATGCCTTTCTCTCCCTTTTTATGACGCTGTCGTTGCTCACCCTTAATACTGGAGGTTGCTCCAATGCCATGAAGAATGCTTCAGTGTTTAGTTATGTTGATAATATTGCGTTTGATTCTGACATTGTGTTTCTACAAGAAATTAATGACCTCTCCCAGAATTCTCAATGTTGGAATTTGTGGTCATCCTATAAACCTTTTTGTGCCCCCGGGCATAATCGAGGATCCGGAGTAGCTACCCTTGTGAAGAACAATCTTTGTAGTGATATTGACTCCTTAGTTATACTTAATAGCCACATTATATATGTTAAAATTGAGTTCGATGGTGGTATGTATCATTTATATAATGTGTTAATGCCACAAGATGACGGCCTTGCTATCAAGGCTGTTCATCTTCTTGCGTATCATGTTAATCAGTGCAGTGATGGTGTTATTATTATTGGCGGTGATTATAACTGTACCCTATTTCCGTCATTAGACAGATTGTGCATGCCTAATGAGCATAGACCTAAGTTATCTTCTGCCCTCAAGGAAGTGATTGATAGTAATAAACTATGTGATACGTGGCGCAGACTTCACCCTCATGAAAAGAAATACTCTTGGCATAGGAACAACCCTCACAGCGTTAATGGTGTTTCTAAAGCCAGACTTGATCGTTTTTATGTGTCTTTTCCCCTAATACCTTCATTACACTCTTTTTTTTTTTTTTTTTTTAGCAGATGTTTCTGCATTTATTGATAAATCAAATACAAAACATTCAAATAACAATAATAGTATATAATATAATTGATTTATATCAAGAGTGACAACTTAATACACACAAAATAAAATATTTAAAAAAAAAAATACATAATTGAAAGCTTGAAAGTATGGAGGTAAGTAAAAAATAATCAAGATAAATGCAGAGGCCAACTATCATAAGCTAAGAAGCTTGAGGCGATAGCAGCCGGGAAGGGGGGGGGGGGGTACATGGCGCTGTTTTTAGGAGAATGTAGGGGAATAGAGAGTCACATATAAAGATTTTGTTCAGAAAATATCTGAATAAAAAGTGGAAAGAAATTAAGAAAAATGAAAAAAGAAGAAAAATGTGCAAGTGTGTGCAAGTGGGTGTGTGCAGGTGAAGTAAGTGTTCGATTCGTATTGTTAATGAACTGGTCATCTAAAATTAATTTAAATAAACAATCAAAACCTCTGAGACCCTTATGATGTTTTTGAATATGTAGATATTAAATATTTTTTCATCGATGCTTTGAATGAATAAAGAGTTGCAGAGTGTTTAATATTGTCAGGTAAAGCATTCCAAATGTCTGGACCATGATGTCTTATCGATTTATAGGCCATAATAATTTTGGGGTTTGTTAAGTGGAAATCGGATGAGTGTCGTGTGGGATAAGAATGTATATCACTATTGTAAACAAAAATATTTCGAAATGCCAAAGGTATAGTATTTATCCAACATTTATACATAAAGATTGCAGTTTGAAAACTGTGAATGTCAGCGATTTTTAATGTTTTTAGTTTACAAAATATTGGATCAGTATGGGCTAAATAATGTGAATGTGTACAAAGACGAAGTGCTTTCTTTTGGAGACGATATATTAACATAATTTTCATCTTACTACAATTGCCCCAAACTATGTTACAATAAGATATGTATGACAAAATGAAGGAATTGTAAAGCATAAATAGTGACTTTTGTGATAGATAATATTTTAATTTATATAAAATGCCTATGCTTCTCGAGACTAGCATGCAAATGTTGTTAATATGACTATTCCAAGTTAGGTTTGAATCAATCATTACACCTAAGAATTTTGTAACTTCTTTTTGAATTATGGGCATGTTATCTATAAAAATATCATAATGAAGTACATGTTTAGAGTGTATGTTTTTGAAATAAATACAATTAGTCTTATTAATATTTAAAGAGAGTTTATTGGATTTGAACCAAGATGATAATTTATTTAGTTCTAAATTGAGGGTTGTAATGAGAATGTTTAAGTCTTTATGCGAATAAAATACGTTGGTATCGTCTGCGAACAGAACATATGTTAGGAGTGGTGATGCATTAACAATATCATTCATATATACTAAAAACAGTAGGGGACCTAATATGGAGCCTTGTGGTACTCCGCATTCTATGGTGGAAATATTAGATGTTGTAGATTTAAACATAACATATTGATGTCTATTACGCAAATAGTCTTCAAACCAAGAAAGTACAATCCCTCTAACTCCATATGCTTTTAATTTATGTATTAATATACGATGGTCCATGGTATCGAATGCTTTCGATAAGTCCATAAAAACACCTACAGTGTGTTCTTTTTTAGAAAGGGAATCAGTTATTTTGTCACATAATTGTAGAATAGCATAATCAGTAGAGTGGTTCTTTCTAAATCCATATTGATTAGGAATTAAAAAGTTATTGATATCTAAGAAAGAATATAATCGTTTATATACTATTTTCTCTAATATCTTTGAAATGCTTGGTAGTAAAGAAATTGGTCGGTAGTTTGAAACTTTAGAGTGATCATCCTTTTTATATATCGGAATTATTTTTGCAACTTTTAGTGGGTCGGGAAAAACCCCTTGGGAAAGAGATAAATTAAAGATATGTGATAACGGGGAAGCTATGAAGTGAATTATTTGTTTTAATAAAGATACACTTAGCTCATCGTAGCCACTAGATTTACCGCTTTTTAATGAACGAACAATTTCTAAAATCTCTTGAATATTTGTTGGATTAAAAAATAAGGATTGATTAACGTTATTATTTAAGTATTTCAAAAAATCATTCTTTTCATTAATTATTTTGGAAGCTAAATCCGGTCCAATATTAGTAAAGTATTTATTGAATGCCTCAGCAACATCATTTTGGTCTATGTGATGCCCATTATCATTAAATTCAATATTATTTGGAGTATCCTTTTTCTTCCCCAAAATGTCATTAACTGTTTGCCATAATAATTGATTATTATCTTTATTATTTTCAATTTTATTACCATAGTATAATTTGCGTGATAAACGAATAATTGAAGTCAATTTATTACGGTACTTTTTATATTTATTTTGATTTTCATTTGTAGGTGATCGAAGTGAGATTTTATATAAACGAATTCGGGTAGATATTGATTTAAGTATACCTTGAGTAATCCATGGTCGTTTATTTTTCTTTTTATTTGACTTAATTCTTGAGAGGGGCACATTTTTATTATAATGACAAAGAAGTTTGTTTATAAATTTTTCATATGAACTGTTCACATCTCTTTCAAAATAAATATCATACCAATCTTCTTGACTCAAGTCTATTTTTAAGGATTCAATATTACGTTTGGTTTCTTTACGTCGTGTTGTATGTTCTTTATTGGGAATTTGTAGGTGTTTATCATTAGGACCTATCGTAAATATTGGTAAATGGTCTGAAATATCATAATATATTATTCCATTCTGTTTATTATCTAATACGTTTGAGAAAATATTATCAATTATAGTATGTGTTAAGTTTGTAATCCTAGTTGGTTTATTAATGAGAGGTTTAAAAAAAAATGAAGATAATAAATTAGTGAAGTGTTGGCCAAGAACGGTAAAAGGTAAGGATATATCGATATTAAAGTCTCCCATAATATATACATCTTTATTTTCTCTAGAAATAAATTCAAGGCATGATTCTAATTCATCAAAAAATGTGTCGGCTACATTGTTAGGTGGTCTGTACATTACCCCAACGATTCTATTCTTATGTTTATCATCAATAATTTCTAAAAATAATGTTTCTATTCCTTCCAGTTGAATATCATGTCTTATTTTAAATTGTACATCATTACGAGAATAAAAAGCGACACCTCCCCCCTTTCCGTTTTTACGGTCTGAATGAATAAATTCATAATTCTCAATGTTGAATATTGGAGGAGAAGTTGAGTGTAACCAGGTTTCGGTAAGTCCTATCAAAGAAAATGAAAATGTGTTTAGGATAGATAAAAATTCTTCAAAATTATCGAAATTCTTTTGTAAGCTTCGAATATTGATGTTTAATAAACTAAAACGGTGAAGGTTATTATTGGGTCCCGTTGAATTAAAATTTGAATTGAATTCACTAGTAGTATAATATTTACTCTGGGGTGTATAAACTTGATCATTCAGAATATCATTTAAAGCCATTAAGATTACAAATGTGGTATTGCGACCAGTATAAATTAATACTATGTGTTTGGTGCGTGCATGTGCGTGTAAGAGTGGAAGTGCATTTATAATGGGTGTCGGCAAAAACCAACAAAATCAGGGGGGTGTACATGATGTTCACTTGTGCGTGACTATCAGACAGACTCGGGGCCGGTGACAGCGTTCAAACGTGGTCATTAATTAAAAATATAAAAAAAAACTTAGAAATTTGTAATTTAAGAAAGTTTTATTATTATTATTTTTTTTTTAGTATTGTTATCGTTTAAATTTACAGTGATGAATTGTTTTCGAAACGTACTACCTTTAAGTTACAGAGAAAGATGGGTAAGCCTATGTGCTATACCTAAGGGGGTGAGAAAGAAACAACGTTCAGCATTAAGGACTGGATTATGATTGACATGAGAAAAGGGATTTACAGGGGGGTATGATAATACCTTGGCTTTAGCATAAGTAATACAAATAAGCAATAGTTAAGTTGAAATAAAATGAATTAACATATCATGCCGATCCACGCCACACCGATGAAACATCGCCAGACACCGGCGAACCAGCATACCGCGGAGAGACCGCGCCACATGATAACATTAAATCACGTCATCATGGAGCGCGAAATACCAACGATACGCCAGCCACCAGACCAGGCAACGAAACGCCAGAGCAGCGCAAACGCTACTCGTTGGTCCCTCCCTGACAACCGGCATGGCAACCAGTCCAGCGGGTGAGGGTCGCTGATCATCTAACCGTGAACCGCGGGCCACGCCCACAGACATGGTCGCCACGCACTACGTTTAAAACAAGAAAAACCATCAACAAAAAACAAGCGATAGTACACTAGTTTCGTGAAATCGACAATGATATAATGAACACCGAGCATGGTATTGATGGCCAAAATTGCCCAATAGTAACAAATAAAAATCAGTCGAAACTCGGCCAGGCATTCAAGTTAAAAGTCGATATATGTAATGTATAATAATTAAACTACAATGAAACAGTCACTAACGATTTGTTTTGGGCAGTCTCATTTGCAAAATTACTCAATGCTACAAAAATTATCCCGCATTTCATAATTAACTCAACCGGGCACTAGGTCGGAGGCACGAAGGTAGCAATGGCCAAAGACACACTTTAAGAATACAGACCAAATGGGACATTGACATCGCCATAATGCTTATTCAAGCATTTTTGTGTATGTATTGACAAAACAAAACCAGCCATGCAGGCCAAAAAATGTTAAAAAGTCGAGTGTATGTAATGTATAATAATTAAACTACAATAAAACAGTCACTACCGATTTGCTTTGGGCAGTCTCATTTGCAAAATTTTCAATGCTACACCAAAAAAAATACCCCGCATTACATAATCAACTTAACCGGGCACTAGGTCGGAGGCACGAAAGTAACAATGGTCAAAAGCACAATTTAAGAATGCATACCAAAAAGGGCATTTACATCTCCATAATGCTTATTCAAGCATTTTTGTGTATGTATTGGCAAAAACAAAATCAGCCATGCAGGCCAAAAAATGTTAAAAAGTCGAGTGTATATGTAATATATAATAATTAAACTACAATGAAACAGTCACCACCGATTTGTTTTGGGCAGTCTCATTTGCATAGTTTTCAATGCTACACCAAAAAATAAGCCCGCATTACATAATCAACTTAACCGGGCACAAGGTTGGAGGCATGAAAGTAACAATGGTCAAATGCACAATTTAAGAATGCATACCAAATAGGGCACTTACATCGCCATAATGCTTATTCAAGCATTTTTGTGTATGTATTGACAAAACAAAACCAGCTATGCAGGCCAAGAAAATGTTAAAAAGTCGAGTGTATGTAATGTATAATAATTAAACTACAATGAAACAGTCACTACTGATTTGCTTTGGGCAGTCTCATTTGCAAAGTTTTCAATGCTACACCAAAAAATTTCCCGCATTACACAATCAACTTAACCGGGCACTAGGTCGGAGGCACGAAAGTAACAATGGCCTAAAACACAATTTAAGAATGCATACCAAATAGGGCATTTACATCGCCATAATGCTTATTCCAAGCATTTTTGTATATGTATTGACAAAACAAAACCAGCCATGCAGGCCAAGAAAATGTTAAAAAGTCGAGTGTATGTAATGTATAATAATTAATTAAACTATAACGAAACAGTCACTACCGATTTGTTTTGAGCAGTCTCATTTGCATTGTTTTCAATGCTACACCAAAAAATACCCCACATTACGTCATCAACTCAACCGGGCACTAGGTCGGAGGCACGAAAGTAACAATGGTCAAAAGCACAATTTAAGAATGCACACCAAAAAGGGCATTTACATCTCCATAATGCTTATTCAAGCATTTTTGTGTATGTATTGGCAAAAACAAAATCAGCCATGCAGGCCAAAAAATGTTAAAAAGTCGAGTGTATGTAATGTATAATAATTAAACTACAATGAAACAGTCACTACTGATTTGCTTTGGGCAGTCTCATTTGCAAAGTTTTCAATGCTACACCAAAAAATTTCCCCGCATTACATAATCAACTTAACCGGGCACTAGGTCGGAGGCACGAAAGTAACAATGGCCTAAAACACAATTTAAGAATGCATACCAAATAGGGCATTTACATCGCCATGTCGTATTCTACCTTGTACTCTCTCTGATCACTGTGCGATTTCCCTGAAAATTAAAATTCCCCCACAGAAGCCAAGAGGATGTGCTTTTTGGCATCTTAATAATTCCCTTCTTGATGACAATGACTATAGAAGTATTATTAGTCATTTCTGGACTGACTGGCAAAATAAAAAAGCCGACTTTCCTAACATTCTGTCATGGTGGGACTTTGGTAAATCCCACATTAAGGTGCTCACTCAAATGTACGGATCTAAGTTAGGCGCCACGGATTTATTCAACTGGCATTCGGAATGCATGTAGAATGCATGTAGAATGTCCTATTCAGAATCTATTGTTCGTTAATCCACATTCCAGAATGTACCTAGAATGTAGCTAGAATGCGGTAATTAACGTCTTAATTGGCGCATTCTGGGTACATTCTGGAATGTCCCATGAATAGGCCATCCGAACAAAGGCGATGCTCCATGAATAGGCCATCCGAACAAAGGCGATATCGATCGGCAGCGACTACCTTCTTGATATTGCGTGCCGGAATAGTTTCGATATAGAATGAACCATAAGAATTGTTTGAAATCAACAGATATTTAATTGGTTTCGCTTCTGTCTCTCCCGCGATCGGTTGCATTTATGGACTTACTTTTATTTCTTTCCGAGGGCTAACCGGTAACATCAGTGATATTTAATTGTTTTCGCTTGTAGCTCTCTCTCTCTCACCATTTATTTCTCAAGCGTCGGTGATATTGTATTTGATTTTCTTTCTTTTCTTCAGCTTATTAAAGATGGTGAAAAGAGTAGAAAAAGATTGAGAAAGAATGAAGACAGATTTATTATGACATTCCCGCCAGACCGCCACAAATATGTTCTGAGTCGGCGCTCTCAGAACAAAGGCGCGTTACAGTGTCAAATATACGCGGTGTTTTGAAACGTTGGTGTTGATTGAGATGATGCCTCATTAAAGATGGTAAAAAGAGTAGAAGAAAGATTGAGAAAGAATGAAGAAAATATTTTGCATGAAAATGCGGATGAATCTGAATGATCAAAATGAGAGGAAGAAAGAGGATGCAAGAGATGGTGGGTGTTGAAAGATCTGAGGACTAATGAAATGATACATTTAGATAAAAAGCGAGAGTGGATATTTATGGTTACCATCTTATTTTTAAACTTTTTTTATTGGCAGGGATGGGGGTCCGTTTTTGTTTTGTTTTTTTTGGCCAGGGAGGAAGCAGCCTTGCCCCGTTGCCCCCCCCCCCCCCCCCCCTCCATGCGTCTGCGCCTGAAGAAAAGCACATGCGAATAATCTTATTTCCAAACCGAGACGCACATTATTTTGTTTGTGGTCTGTGCTTTTATGTTGCGTATAATTTGTTTGTTTAGCGCACATTATCCTACTTTACCCCCCACCCCCCCCTTTTTTTTTTACATCACCTACTTTATCAAACCACTCTAATTTTTTAATTTTTTAATTCCATCTCTTAGAAATAATGTTTGTTTTTTTTTTTTTTTTTTTATCTTTACATATGAAAAACTTTCGTTCATCTGCTCCGCACGCATCGCACCGTGAGCTACAACACGTGAAATTCCTTACCATTTCATGCATTACCTACGCTAAATCACAGCAATAGCCTAACTGAACCCACTTTTAATACCATCTCGGCCTGAATTTTAAAGTTCAATGTTTTCTCTTTAAGATGATATAAATTTGAAATAATTTCATTCGTGGGGAAAGGTTGCACTTTTTGCTTTAAAATGTTCAAAAAAAACCTTTCACGACACTTTCTCTATGGAGGTCAACGGATTTTCGCCCAAAATCCGTCAACTCTCAATACTTATCTTGGCTGTATAACTGATTCGATCGGCGAATTGCACCATCTCGCATGTCAAATTGAAGCAGAGGTTTCAAAGATTCCAGTAATGTATCATTCATTTTGATTGGATAAGAGGAAAAGGTTGCACTTTTGCATCCAATGATTTGCTGTCTCTCATGAATGCTCCTTTTTGCGCAAGAGCATGACACATACCACACTACACGAGTTCCATAGACGTACACATTAGCGTGCGAACTTTTGCGTTGCATGTGATTTGAAACAGCACGTCTCCTCTCGGAATGTTCTTCAAACTTGTCCATTTTGTGTAGTTATTTCTTTCAATATGTGAGTTTTAACCTTAAATATAGAAAGAAGAAGACATGTAGACTGTAGTAATGATAATTAAATGGTGATACATCATGGATTTGTTGTGTAATTTGCCAGTGACCATGAAGAAACACAAAGGATTTTGTAAAATTGTTCCTCGTAAACCTCAGACCCTGAGAGAGGAATGTTCCATTTGATTGTGGGGTTAGATATATAATTAGTAAACTCCTTGATATTGAATTATCGATATGAATTCAATCTTCAACAGTTTTAAAGTCTTGTTATTGTTTTTGTGTCGTCTTAGAGTTTCATTAAAAGACATAAACATGCAAATAAAATCGTCCTTGTTTTATGTTCATGTTATGAACAAGACCCATTCTCCCTATTTTGTCATAATGGACGCACCCAGTGATCTGTGTTACGCGCCAGTGCACACTGCGGGACTTTGTGCGAAGCTCTGTGCAGAGTTGACCGAGCCGGTGAGCAATCCATTTTATGAACGAATTCGCCCCAAAGTTTTCCATATGTTATAAATAAAACTTACTTCATATTTCTTTACGAAATTTCATAAAAATTGTAGAGGGTGTGATTATTTATTCCAAAACAAATAAAGAGAAGGTCATATATAGATCAGTAGAGAGTGGCGGGGGGGGGGGGGGGGAGATGAAAATTAGGTGAGAGGGGAATTGCAGAGAACGAGGGAAAGAAAGAGAATGCAAGAGATGGTGAAATCTAATTGTAGTCTTTATTATATATATTAGAAGTAAAAAGATTTCTTATTTCTTATTTCCAATCTAACTGTATTCTCTAAAAATTGAACGATGTTATCTCACGCCACATGGCATGTGGACAACAACATGACATGTGCGCAACAACGACATACATATAATGACATATTTATTATGGCATTCCCGCCACAAATATGTCGGCGCTCTCAAAACAAAGGCGCGTAACAATGTCAAATATACGCGTGTTTTAAAGTTTGGTGTTGATTGACATGACGCCTCATTTTAGATAACAAGGAGACAGTGTTGATTCGAGATAGAGATGGATTTATTATTATCGAGAGAGAGAGAGATTACAGGTGTAAATTGGCCGTATGCCTATCACAATCCTAAAATGTTGGATTATTTTGTAATACACAAATGTTTTTGTCATCGGAAATAATTGCTCCTCACCATGGCATTTTACCAGTCGCAACAAGGACATTCAAATAATGACAGATTTATTATGACATTCCCGCCACATGTCGGCGACCTCAGAACGGAGGCGACGTAACAATCATAAATATCGCGGTCTGTTGGAACTTGGGTGTTGATTACAACATTTCCAAGATACAGTCATCAATCCAACTGTCTACTTCATTCGTGCCTTTTCATCGTATCCACCAAAAGATCAATAGACATATCAGAATCTCGATATTTAATTGCTTTCGCTTCTCTCTCTCTCTCTCTCATCACTGCCCCTATATCGTTATCCTTGTTATAACTCTCGGTCTCATTGATTGTGACATTACTAAAACAACAAAGATTGAAACGCCAATGACAATATTTTTTAATGGCATGGTTAAGAAATAAAGCGACCGCACCATTTTATTGGAAATGGAAACGTAATACCAAGATATTTTGTTTCTTCAATTGGGAGACAACGTGTTTTCGCTGTTATCAACTTCAGAAAATCAGAAGTTGGGAGAACGAATGTTATACCTTGTTTAAAAGATGAATACAAATAGCTCTTACTCCTTCTAAAAGTGGCTCCGCGCTGTTTATATAAAATTATACTTATTCATATTCCAACACTATGTCGGCAGAAAATTGGAAAGACAAACAATTTATTTTATATAAATGTAATTTTTTTCGAGCAGGAAAATACTTGTATTAGAACTCGTTCGTAGCGTCAAAATTCATTTTACCGGTTAAGAAATAAAGCGGCCGCAACTTTTTTATGGGAAAATAGAAACGTAATACCAAGATATTTTGTTTCTTCAATTAGGAGACAACGTGTTTACGCTGTTATCAACTTCAGAATATCAGAAGTTGGTAGAACGAAAGTTATACCTTGTTTAAAAGATGAAAAAAAATAGCTCTTACTCCTTCTAAAAGTGGCTCCGCGCTGTTTATATAAAATTATACTTATTCATATTACAACACTATGTCGGCAGAAATTTGACAAGGAAAACAATTTATTTTATATAAATGCCATCTTTTTCGAGCAGGAAAATACTTGTATTAGAACTCGTTCGTAGCGTCAAAATTCATTTTACCGGTTAAGAAATAAAGCGGCCGCAACTTTTTTATGGGAAAATAGAAACGTAATACCAAGATATTTTGTTTCAGAAGTTGGGAGAACGAATGTTATACCTTGTTTAAAAGATGAATAAAAATAGCTCTTACTCCTTCTAAAAGTGGCTCTGCGCTGTTTATATAAAATTATACTTATTCATATTACAACACTGTCGGCAGAAATTTGACAAGGCAAACAATTTATTTTATATAAATGCAATCTTTTTTCGAGCAGGAAAATACTTGTATTAAAACCAGCTCGTAGCGTCAAAATTCATTTTAACGGTTAAGAAATAAAGCGATCGTAACTTTTTTTTTATTGGGAAATGGAAACGTAATTCCAAGATATTTTTCCCTTCAATTAGGAGACAACGTGTTTTCGCTGTTATCAACTTCAGAAAATCAGAAGATGAGAGAACGAATGTTATACCCTGTTTAAAAAGATAATTAGAAATAGTTCTTACTCCTTCTAAAAGTGAGCCGCGCTGTCGAACCTTATGAGGTATAGTCGCATTTGAAATCACGCATCTCTGATTAATCGCCAGCGTCTCGGGCATGCTTTTTCATCGCCCAATTCTCAAAAGTCGATCGATTTGCGCCTTTGTCTAGAGAACAAAGGGGCATTCCAGAATGCATTCCAGAATTCGTACAGAATGTGCGCATTCTGGAATGCCCCTTTGTTCTCTAGACAATAGGCACAGGTCGCATCGATTTTTTGGGAATGTGGCTAGAATGTGCGCATTCTGGATACATTCCAGAAAGATTACAAGGGCATTCTGAATGCATTCCGAATGCCAGTTGAATAAATCCGTGGCGCCTTAGCCAATGAGAAGAAGGAAACGATATTGAATATCAATAAAACCATCGACGAACTGCATTCTTCGCCTGAATTCACGCCTGATATCCAGCAGGCTCTTGCTGAACAAAGAACTGAACTAAACATTCTCCTTAAGAATCAAGCCAAGGGTGCTCTTGTAAGGTCACGTTTTCAATATGCTAATGAGATAGACACTAGCTCATCCTATTTTTATGGTCTTGAAAAATCAAACTCTACTTTTAAAACACTCTCTCGTACCCGTCTCCCTTCGGGTAACATTACAGAGGATCAGAACGATATTAAAATTCACGTTCGGAATTTTTATAAGAATTTGTACTGTCGTGTACCTATTGATGAAAATTCGGTTGATACTATTTTATCTGATCTATCGAAACTCAACCCTGAGGATTCAAAACATCTTGACGCTCCTTTGTCATTCAATGAACTTGATATTGCTGTCACACAGCTCGGCAAAAATAAAACGCCTGGTCTAGATGGACTTTCTTCTGAATTCTATCAGACTTTCTGGCCCTTGCAAACTGGCGACCAGTCTCTCTTCTAAATAATGATTACAAAATTTTTGCAAAGATACTTGCCAATAGATTGAAACATTATATTACTAACATTGTATCTGAAGACCAAACGTATTGTGTTCCAGGTCGAACGATTTATGACAACTTAAATTTGACCCGAGACATTGTACACTTCTCTAATTGCAATGATACCCCTCTTGCAGTAGTTAATTTGGATCAAAGGAAAGCCTTCGATAATGTAGATCATAATTATCTCTTCAATACCATGAGAGCTATGGGCTTTGGAGAATATTTTATTTCTTGTATTCAACTTTTGTATAATGACGCAGAGGGCTTAGTCAAAGTGTGTGGATCCCTCACTGCGCCTTTTCCTTTTCAAAAAGGCATACGCCAAGGTTGCCCTTTATCTGGCTTTCTGTATTCTATAGCCATAGAACCTTTTCTTCACAAGTTAAAAGTTAATCTTTCATCGTGTTCTTTCTCCTTACCCAACACAGATATGAATGTCTCGGTATCTGCGTATGCGGATGATATATCAATTTTTGTCACTGAAGACAAAGGCTTTGATATTATTCTAGATACATATAACACTTTTAGCAAGGCCTCGGCTGCCTGTCTTAATTATGTTAAATCTCAAGGACTGTGGGCCGGATCATGGTCGAAACGTAGAGACAGGCCCCTTGATTTCCTGTGGAATTGCGAAGGTCTCCTCTTTCTTGGAGTTCATCTAGGAAATAATAATAATTATGTAAACAAAAATTGGTCAAAGTGTAAAGAAAAACTGAGTAAGACTCTATCTCGATGGAGCTCCCTTTCTTATAGTTTGTCCTTTAAAGGCAGAATCATTATTGCTAATCAATTAGCTGCATCTAAACTTTTCCATTGTCTTGCAGTTTTGTCTCCCCCTCAGCAAACACTAATTGAACTCCAAGAAATGCTTATTAATTATGTCTGGTCTGGTAAACGACATTTTTTAAGAAAGCAAATTCTGTTTCAACAACCCAACAAAGGTGGACTTGGTTTGGCATGTCTCCAAGCACGAACCCTTACATTTCGTTTTGCCTTTTTACAGCGTTATCTCAATCTCTGTTCTCATCCTGCGTATGCCCTTTGTTCTCATAATTTTCGCAGATATAAGAAACTAAATCTTGATTTTCCTTTGTTTCTGACTGAATTAGACCCAAAGTTTTATACCAGCCTTCCTTGTTTCTATTCGGAAATTTTGCGTGCTTGGATTACCTCTGGAGCAAGCGTCGAGACATCGTCCTTTACTGTCAACCATGTGTTAAACATTCCCTTGAATTATTATAAATTTCTTCAATATACACTGGATGGCGACAAGATCTTCCCTGTTAGACTATTTGCATGTGGAATCAAACTCGTCAAGCATCTTGTAAACCCGAACAACGGTACCTGGCTCCGAGCAGACGAGGTCGTCATTGCCTCCACCTTGCAGCGTCCGTCTTTACGCCTTTTGGAACTTGACCTCTCTCGACTTCACAAAGAGATCTCCGGTTTGTTTCCTAGATTCTTTTCGAACAGCGGACTAAGACTGTCAGCAGCTTCAGCTTATCTTCATAATCTGACTGAACCTGTTACCTCTCCGTTCTCGATCATAACTAAAGACAACAAGAACATTCTTGCCACGCCGACTAAATCGATATATCGAATCTTCAACCGTGCTATTAACTTTCTTCCTAGAGCTCAAGTTACTCATTGGCACGAGGCTGGGTTACTTTCCCCTTCTAAACTAATCAACTGGACTGAAATCTACTGCTATCCATCATCTAAGAAAGATGGGGACACTCAGTACAAACTATTACACAATGTTCTTCCGTCGCTTGCCGTTCTTCATCATCTTAATCCCGATATCTCCTCTTCATGTGGATGGTGTGGCAAGAAGGGAACTATTCTACACCTCTTTATCGAGTGTACTTCTATACAACCGGCCTTGGATCTTCTTCATCATCTTCTGTCAAGTCTTCTACCCGAAGTAAACATTGACTTTGACCTCTACTGGACTCTGGTTCCACATGCAAGAGGTCGTAACAGGGAGGCCGTGCGCCTATCCAACTTTTTTATTGTCATTCTTAAAAGCACATTATATTGGCTTTATCGTACCTCTCGTTTTCTTGATCCACTTCCTTTTTGGAAACTTAGAATCAAGAACAGAGTCATTCTTGATTATGAATTTCACAAATTACAAAACAATTTGGTGTTATTTCATAAGATATGGTCGTACAATAATGTACTCTTTCTTTCAGATGATATTGATCTCACATGGTTGATTTAATTGTTGTTTGTGATAAGTTTGTCTTGAGAAGAAGCTCATAGTTGGAAGTTATGAATTCCCATAATTTAATCGTTTTGAAACACTCTATGGATGTGTAATCATTTGTAATCAGTGTTTAGTACAATTCATGTTTTTTCTCAATTTCTACCGTCGAAATTATTGTTTTTTTTATGAATTGTTTAATGGTTACTTTCTCATGTATTACGTACTACTTGTTGTTGATTATTGGTATATGATTCACAAACACTTATTATATTAAGTGCATCACTGTTATCTTTTTTATCTGTTTTAATTATTATATGTATTGTAAATAAAGTTTTACTTTCAAAAGTCAAAAAAAAAAGTCTTCTTCTTCTTCTTCTTCTTCTCCTTCTTCTTCTTCTTCTTCTTCTTCTTCTTCTTCTTCTTCTTCTTCTTCTTCTTCTTCTTCTTCTTCTTCTTCTTCTTCTTCAGTACAGACCTCTTTACAGAGTATTATCGTACTATAATGGGGGTGTGTGCAGGTGGACCACTACACCGGGGTTTCCCCCTACTCTTATACAAATAGTGCAGTGGGTTCTTAACGTGGGTCTCCATTTAACGTCCTATCCGAGGGACGGAGTGTTTTTCACTTGACATAACCTGTGTCTATGAACAAGGGAAGGCAGTGGCGGATCCAGGGGTGGGCCGAAACGGCCGCGGCCCCCCCTATTGGCGGCGCCAACAAATTGAGAAGGAAAAAGAGGAAGTAAAGAAGAAAGAAAAATAAAAGGGGAAAAAGGGAAAAGATAAAAGAAAAGAGAAGAAAAAAGAAAAGAAAAGAGAGAGAGTTCAAAAAAGAGGAAAGAAAAAGAAGAGAGAAGCCGGGGAGAAAGAAAGACAACGAAATGGCACTATAAATTGGTGACAGTAACGACGAATAAGGGAAAGACAAGGGGAAGGGGGGGGGGGTGCGTGAAGGCGGATGTATTGAGGGGAGTGGGAGGGGTGACTGGCCGTATTCTTATTTTTAGGTTATGCGAAACTGAGTCGGAATTATGCTTTTTTTTCAAAAAATCTTAGCATGCTTGTTTATGTTAAGCCGCACCCGGCCCCTCCAAAGAACGGCAGAATGGTAATCTATAAATTCTGGGGTCATTCTCGGAGGCTTGGGAGCCGTTAATGAAGAGGGGGCCGGCCCTACTCAAATGGTAGTGACGGTAACGATGGATAAGGGGATAAGGAGGAAGGGATGCACATGCAGGCGCGTACGCAGGAGAAGGGGGGGGGGGGGGTCGAATCCCCCCTTCAAAAGAGCTAAAATGATAAAAAAAAATATATATATATAGTAAGGGGGTTTTCTGGGTCAGAGAATCTGATTATGATGTTGCTTGTATCAATTACAGGTCTCCTTGGGGCTGTCATGCTGGCCATATTGGCCAAATAAAAAATGGCCGCCATCCGAGTTAAAGGTAAAGACCAGTATTGGCAACGCCCCAATTTCAAAAAATGAAATGGAAGCTCTCATTACCAATCATGTGAAAGAATATGTTTTGACTAATACATGATGATAAAAAATTTGCCGGGAAACCGCCTACTAATTCATATATTTGGTAAATTTATTTCTCTCATGGTCTGGTGAGAGAGATAGGGTAGTCCCATATACATCTTTCTGTGTATAGTGCTTGTAACTTTACGAAGAATGAGCCAAATTTCTTATCATTTTGATGATTCCAGAACTTTGCAGATGCTAGATGCTAGATGATCGACCTTTTCTGATCGATTCCACAACGTTTCTTTCACAATGCAATCGCATGACCATTACTGGTCTTTACCTTTAAAGGTCAAGCGTAGTTTCAAAAGGAAAAGGACCAGTATGATAAAAGTTGATGAATTCATGGGGTTTCCGGGGTCGGATAATCTGATTATGATGTTCTTTTATCAATTTTATTTCACCATCCTGTCCTAAGGCTACAATGAAGTCCATTTCCTGGTTGAAGAAGATGAGGGAAGATGCGCCAAATTCACACTTGAGTGGGTTTAATTCTTGGCCTGCACCCATATGTTTCATCAATATGCAAACTTTCCTCTGTGAAATGCATAATAAATTCGTTTTTTGGGATTGGCAAAGAAAATAGATAAACAGTAGAAACAGACCATGAATAAAGAAATAAACAGCTTGTTCGATTTGTTTTGAAGCATTGTATTCAAAGACCCGGACAGCTTTATCTTTATTATCCATATAAATAACGTCTATAATCATTCTCAGACGGGAGATAATATCAATACGAAATGCATTAAGCAACGTCTAGACATAAAGGTCGAATCTCAACTTTAGTTTTCTCATTCTAAGTTCTTTACATTTCGAAGCGTTGCATGGGATCTTAATCCTTTTTTTCTACATACACCAATGCCCGCATTTAAGCATACTTTGAATCTGGTCACGCTTCGAAAAATTCGTGGCCTAGCATTTTGCTTCTGTTGATGATCAAATAGAGAAAGCACTCTTTATAGATCAGGGAGAGTGTGAACAAAGCACGAAGTAGGAGCAGTATTTAAATATCAAGGGATGGATTAGAGTTTAT
This sequence comes from Strongylocentrotus droebachiensis, assembly GCA_035222895.1. Lineage (NCBI taxonomy): Eukaryota > Metazoa > Echinodermata > Echinoidea > Camarodonta > Strongylocentrotidae > Strongylocentrotus > Strongylocentrotus droebachiensis. Next base: position 37,769 of record JAVYIG010014192.1, read on the forward strand.
TTCTAAAAATGAAATGAAAGGGCTATTTTATTTTCAAGAGTCCTTTCACTTCATTGACACTTCATTGAAGAAATAACCTCTCTTTATAATCTTAGAGACACTTTCTCTTGAAAGTCAAATAAACTCGAGAGCATCCTGGCGGCTCCGCCCTGGAACCACCGGTAGGGGCTCTTCCAGGCCCCTAAAGCTGTGCCATATTGTACAAATCCATTAGAAAACAAAATAAGCCCAATAAATAATTTGTATATATATATATATATATGTATATATATATATATATATATAGATATAGATATATATATATATAGTTCTCCTATGCAATTTCCTCTGTGAAATGCATAATAACTTCGTTTTCGAGGGTTGGCAATGGAAATAGATAAACAGTAGAAACAGACCATGAATAAAGAAATAAACAGCTTGTTCGATTTGTTTTGAAGCATTATCTTTAAAAACCCGGACAGCTTTATCTTTATTGTCCTTAAAAAAATAACGTCCATAATCACTCTCAGACGGGAGATAATACCAATACGAAATGCATTAAGCAACGTCTAGACATAAAGGTCGAATCTCAACTTTAGTTTTCTCATTCTAAATTCTTTACATTTCGAAGCGTTGCATGGGATCTTAATCCTTTTTGTCTACATACATCAATGCCCCCATTTAGGCATACTTTGAATCTGGTCACGCTTCGAAAAGTTCGTGGCCTAGCATTTTGCTTCTGTTGATGATCAAATAGAGAAAGCACTCTTTATAGATCAGGGAGAGTGTGAACAAAGCACGAAGTAGGAGCAGTATTTAAATATCAAGGGATGGATTAGAGTTTATTTCTAAAATGAAATGAAAGGGCTATTTTATTTTCAAGAGTCCTTTCACTTCATTGAAGAAATAACCTCTCTTTATATCTTAGAGACACTTTCTCTTGAAAGTCAAATAAACTCGGGAGCATCCTGGGGCTCCGCCCCGGAACCCCCGGTAGGGGCTCTTCCAGGCCCCTAAAGCTGTGCCATATTGTACGGATCCATTGGAAAGCATAGTTCTCCTATGCAAACTTCCTCTGTGAAATGCATAATAAATTCGTTGGGTTGGCAACGAAAATAATTAACTTGGATCACGATAATGCCGATAATACTTTACCGATGACCAGATTTCAAGTAAAGTTTACTATAAAGAACCAATTCCGACATTCAGAAATGATTTTCGGTGACTGATGTGTCAGATATGATCATTCACAAAGGAAAAGCCAGCACACAAACAAATTACAGTTTCTCTCTCAGCTCTCTTTATGTTCATGTGACCTTTGTAAAAGTTCGTTCCCGATTTTGGCGCATGCGGAGTGCGCAATTACGAACTCGCTTATGGATAAAAGAACATCATAATCAGATTATCCGACCCTGGAAACCCAATGAATTCATCAACTTTTATCATACTAGCCCAGGGCGAGAGGGTCTTGACCCCCAACCGCCAACAAAAAATGAATAGAGAGAGAGAGAGATAGAGAGAGAGTCAGAGAGAGAGAGAAGGTAAAGCGGAGAGTAAGGGAAAAGAGAGAAAGAAGGGAAAGGGAAAGAGGAGAGCTAAAATGGAACACAAAAGAGGAAGAAGAAAAGAAAAGGGTGAAAAAAAAGCAGAGATCAGTTGTGATTAATCACACCAAAATCGTGTGGATCGGGGGGAGGGGGCGAAAGGCCCCTGCCTCCCTCAGCAAACTTAAATGTGAGAGAGAGAGTGAGAAGTAAGGGAATGGAAAGGGGGGAAGAGGAAGAAGAAAGGTAGGGGAGATCAGTTGCAAGGCCGGAAGGGCCTTGCCGCCCATGCTGTTGCCTCACCCCCCCCCCGCAAAACAAGAGAGAAGGAAGGAAAGGGAAAGAAAAGAAGGGATATCAGTTGCAATTTTTCTGCAAACAAGATGTGGATCGCGGAGAAAGGCCTTTGTCTCTGCCCCCCCCCCCCCCCCCTAAGTCTAAATACATTGATTTGCCGAGTTGCTTCCTTTATCAAATATACACGTAAAACAATGGGGGGACAGACTGCCCGGATAGCAAACCGCACGGATCGTCCCTCGGATGATCCGTGCGAGCAGAAAACCCGCATATTATGTCCGACGGACAAACGACACTGGTAGGACAAAACGGCGCGGTCACACCGGCCGGCCATACGTAAATGGCAGTGACGGTAACGATGGTAAGGAGGAAGGGGTGCATACGTGAACTGCAAGCGTATTGGGGATGATCATACTATCATTTTAGGGTGTGCAATCTGGGTCGGAATCCAGCATAAATTCATAAAAAAGAGGTTTACATAAAAGCACTCATGATAAAGCCGCGCCCGGCCCCTATACAACATCATTTTGGATTTTTAGATGATGGGGCGGGTGGCAGGGGTAGGGGGAAAAGTTCCCCCACTTTTCAAGTACCCCCAAAGGGCCACTTTTACTTTGTAAGAAGTGCCCCTGCCCCTTCCCCTTTTTAGAGCTACCCCTTTTTAACTCGGATAAGCGTACATTTTATCAACACATGTGCCCCCTTTCCTATCTGATAAGGGCTATTTAGAAAAATGAGGCCCTTCATAAATAGAAAGTGTCCCTTTTCATTCTCATAAGTACCCCTTTTCATCTCTGGTAAATGACCTTTTTCATATACGAGAAGTTAATTCTTTTCACTTCAGTGCGCTCTTCACCTCCGTTGCCCCTATTCAAATCTGAGAGATGCTCGTTTTACTTTGAAAAGTACCCCTTCCCCTCCTGATAAGTACTCTTTTCATCTATGATGGGTGTCCATTTTCACCTCTGCTAACTGCTCTTTTATTTTGAATCGTGCCCCTTTTTCTTTCTAATAAGGTACCTATCCCCTTTGCATAAATGCCCCTTTTCACCTCTGATAAATCAATTTCTGATGGATGCCCCTTTTCCGTCGACAAATGCCCATTTCCCATACTTATAATTGCCCTATCTCATTTCTGGCGAGTGCCTCCTTTCAGGTGTAAGAAGTGCCCCGTTTGAACCTTTGATAATTACTCTTTGTACCTTGACACATGCTACTTTTCTTTTATAATAAGTGTCTTTATCCCTTTCGATAAGTGTCCCCTTTACCTCTCATCATTAGTCTTGCACCTAATTTAAAGCGACTAAGAGTAATTTCCCCTAAAGCTCGCTCGCTCGCATTTATAGATGATACAATTATATGTCACTTAACAGAGGTCTTTTCAGTCTTCCGTTATGTGCTTATAACCCCAACATGATTTTTTTTTTTTCCCTCTTTATAAGATGTAATTTTTCATTCTGCGACCTCACAGATCTTACATTTTTTTTCTCGCTCGCAAATGAATATTCAGACAGTCACACCCAGCCGAAAGTGTGATGCTTAAGCAATCATCATCAATAGTGATCTGTCAGTTCATGACAGTTTCAGTGACCCATTAAAAATTCCATATCAAGTGTCTCTCCAAGCCCCTCCCCAAGTTCTTGTATAATATATAAAGAAAAACAAATATTGAAATCGTTCCTGATAATTGAATCACAATGAAGGGGTATATACCAATGTCTAAAAAAATGTATATTTTCGCTTTGAGATTTCGCTTTGTAGGTGCCGTTTTTTGTTGGTGCTTTCCACTTTAGAAATAGCTCCGCCTCCCCTGCTTATGCATTAGCGCCAGGACGCGCCAGCGTTAATTTCGCGCTTGCGCGCACAGGGGTGACTGTGGGGGGGGGGGGGGGGGGGGGGGGGGTGTCCTCTCTAGCTCTGAAGCTGATTTTTTTTAAACTGGATTCGTGCGATTCGGTTAATACTTTAAGAGGAAGTCTGAGGGGGATGTGCCCCCCTTCTGAAGCTGACATTTTGGGGATTTTTGAAACTGGATTCGTGCGTTTTGGTTATTAATTTTTTGAGGAGTCTGATTTCATTTCAAAACACCTGCAGTTAATGCGGGATGGGTGTGCAGCCTCTCTTTCCCCGAAAATTTAAAAATTACCAATATGCATTTTTTATATCCTATCTCGTTTTTTTTGGTGACAAATAACACTTAAACAACATACATATGCTCAAATTTCCGCTCGCTCGCCAAATTATGAAACAGGAAATAGATATTGGGGCAAGAGGCTTCAGCCCACTGATGGAAATGTGAAAAAGATTGCGCGCGAGCATAACTTAAAAACGGGGAATGTTGATATCGGACAAGAGACGTGACGTGAGCATGTCCCCTTTCCATGTAGGTACCAGTAAGTTGAAATAACGGTCTGCGCGATTTTCGAATTTCCGGCTCCCCCTATTGGAAAATCCTGGATCCGCGCCTGGAAGGGGCGACAGACTTGTTAGTCCATGAGACATGGGCAAGGGTCACATGATCATAAACTTGAATGATCTGTCTTTGAGTTTGATATATTTTAAAGTTTGGGATTTAAAAATGACAAGAGATAAATTATTGATGATGCTGTCAGTCAGGTAGTCTAGTTATTGCAGTCTTAATAATTGAAACTTGAAAGGGGGCGACAGACTTGTTAGTCCATGAGACATGGGCAAGGGTCACATGATCATAAACTTGAATGATCTGTCTTTGAGTTTGATATATTTTAAAGTTTGGGATTTAAAAATGACAAGAGATAAATTATTGATGATGCTGTCAGTCAGGTAGTCTAGTTATTGCAGTCTTAATAATTGAAACTTGAAGGCATATGTCCTGCAGATTACTTTAGTAGTTTAGTATATTAAGGCGGACACACATAGGCCCGAATTCACAAAGGAGGCCGAGGTTTGTCAACAAACCTTGGTTTTCGTACATGTACGTCATATGACGCATTTTTTACAAACCTGGTTTGTAAAAAACAAAAGGAGGTTTGGCGAAACAAAAGAAGATTTGTAGACAAACCTCCTTTGTGAATTCGGGCCACAGAGTTCGCTGAATTTAGGGAACTCCTTGGCTTTGGAGTTTGGTCTTCATCTGTAAAAACCCAATTACACACACACACACACACCACCACCATTTCAAAACTTTACCAGACACCACACCCTGCTGCATGCACACACATTCACATTCACATCAACATCCAGCAATCGGTCCCCAACATGATTAAGACGAAAAATATCCAACGTTGGTGTTGCCATGTGCATGCCGTAGACTTAACCCACATACCGGTATGTATACGGAAAAAACACAGCCGCTGCAGCTGCACTGCTTGTCTGGTTATCGTC
>JAVYIG010014193.1:0-42941 GCA_035222895.1 Strongylocentrotus droebachiensis
CTTGGACCAGCGCCCCTACTGATAAGGATCGTCTGCACAAACGAGGATATCCGTGTAAACGCTGACAAATCGCGTCCTAACAAATAAAGATCATCCGCATTTTCGCGGATGATCCTCATTAATGAACTGCGCGTTGGTAATGTGTAAGACAGATTCTGCAATGTTGCTCCATGAAGCATTTCTCATTGACCCAGCACAGCCACAGAGACTTTCTCGTTATGAACGTTAAATCCTCGGGAAGACGGACAACCCGTAAAAGTAGATGGTGAACTAGGGGTATTTTATTATGCAGAATCTGTTTTTTTGCATTGCCAGCATGCGGATCGGGAACCCTACAACCGCAGAGCGCGTTACCAAAAAAACGTCCCCAAAAATGCGGATGATCCTTACTTTTTAGGACACAATTTGTCCGCGTTTACGAGGATATCCTTGTTTATGCGGATGATCCTCAATCTCTGAACGGCGCCCCTACTGGTGATTGATCTTTTTATTAATTCACTTCAAAGTTATTAGAATTAATAATAAGACTGAACAAATCTCATCAAAATTTGAGCACAAACAATTTCAGAGGTGAAGAAAGGCGTGATTACCAGACATTGAAAAAAAAGCTAAAGAAACATGCCTCAGGGCCCAGCCTCACCAGCCAATAATTACTTACCGGTATTTAAAAAAAAATATCTAGTATATTTTTGGAAGTAGACTTCTTTTTTTCTTCAAACTATTAAACTAGGGAACTCTAGACTAGAACACAAATAAAAGTGAACCAGACTGAACAAACATGATATTAGTCAGATGTTACATGTAGTTAGGTATAAAATGTATGTTAATGTGAAAATTCTGTACAAACAGCCCGACCTTTTATTTTATTGATTATTTAAAAAGAAATAAATTTGGTCAGACATAGCAAATATGGCAAGGTAACATTTTGTTCAAATAATATTCATATGCTGTGGATAAAGATGATAAACGGTCAATCAACATAATAAAAATGTTTTTACATGGATATATTTGCTTGACAAGTATCATTTTGTACATGTACTGTGCTGTGTCTTCTTTAAACTTCACGTCGTCAACCCTTTAAAAAAAACTCCTTTGAATTCTGCTCCCCAAATAATGCTGTTACATTTTACAACATAGACAGGGCTAAGGTGAAGGAGGTGTTTGTGAAAATTTGGTGCAGCGTTTCACCACTTTCACGAATCCGTCATACATGTACATGTAAGTACAAGTTCACCGACATGATGGGACATCCTATTTGAAATTTGTGTATTAAGTTTAACACGCCTTTCAGGAGGATGTTGGTGAACTTGTACTTAAACGATGCCCTGGGCCCCATTTTATAAAACTTGTCATCAGTGAGAAATGAAAGTTTTTGTTATAAGCTACTAAAATCCTTGCTTCTGATTGGTTATCAGCAGATTTATCACTGAATTTTGTCATTTGTCATTGAAAAAAAAGGCTTTGTGAAACGGGTCCCTAATCTCTGCATTATTGTACATGTACATGTACACAGTCTCCTTTGTACACTTACGCAGAGCTGCCAACCATTCCGTTTTTGCCGGAATTACTCCCGTTTTTTCCTCCAAATTACGGCATTCGTTTTTTTCTTCATAAAATATTTTTTTCAAGATTTTTTTTTTTTTTTTTTTTTTTTTTTTTTTTTTTTTTACATACCGCATGTCAAACAACCGCCCTCAAATGGTGATTTGATCCCAAATTCAATAGAAAACTTATTTTAAAACATACCTCAAAGAGAAAAATATACTTTAAAAAAATGAAATGCCGATAATACCAAAATAATCACCCAAAAAACCATGGAAAGAACAGCATGATCATGATGAATGAACATTTCTGCATTGGAAGTGTGTCGCGCGTAAGTATGTAAGTTTTGTTTTTATGAATTCCTTTTTTTTGCCATCATGATTCCTTTTTTTGGTCGCACAAGGTTGGCAGCTCTGCTTACGGTTCTAAGTCACTTGTCTTAGGTTTGTTTTTATAATGGGGAATATATGGTAATCACTAATCAGAGAATATTAGAGAGAAGAGTATAAGCGGTAGAAAGAGACAGAAAGAAGAGTGTGCATGAAATCATGGAATATATGTGCAATAAACTTATATGAGGGAGAGAGAAAGAGGGAGGGAGGGAGGGAGGGAGAGAATTTGAGAGAAGGAGAGAGAGCGAGGGTGGGTGAGGGGGAATGATAGAAATAGGAGGAGGAGAGAGAAAATGAAAGGTCGGGGAGGGAGGAAGAGAAGTTGAGAGAGAGAGAGAAGGAGGGTGGGGGGGGGGGGGGGGGGAGTGACAGAGCGATAGATACAAGTGTATAAGGGACGTTGAACAAAGGGGAAATACGAGAGAAAAAAAAGGGTGAAAGGAATGTGGATTTGGGGAAAATGGGACTTAATATTCCTCACTTGCAAGCAGAATAAAGTTTTCACTTCTTGGTGAGAAAATGGATATGACGTAAAGACTTCTTTTTTTGCATTTCACTTCATTGTAACTTTATTTATAAGCAGAAACTGATGGACAGTAAGAGACTTAACTCAAGTATTTATACAAAAAAATTCTAAGAATTTTGGGAAATTATGAGTGAAGAGGCTTGAAAAAAAGAATAAATGATGGTAAATGTACTTGTACAGGTGTGAGCAGAGAATAAGGAGAGATGAATTTGAGAGAAAAGATGTAAACAAATTAACAAAGACACAGGTTAATGAACACATTTTGAACTGCATTTACTTTCTGTGCCATACATTTTTACATGTTTTGATTATTACTGCAAATCATCTTGATGCTGTATTTCTGTAATGTAATTATCATTTATAGTACATACTTTACAGTTTATGATAGAAATAGGAGGAGGAGGAGAGAGAGAAAGAAAGGTAGGGGAGGGAGGAAGAGAAGTTGAGAGAGAGAGAAGGGGTGGGGGGGGGGGGGGGGGGGGGGGGAGTGACAGAGCGATAGATACAAGTGTATAAGGGAAGTTGAACAAAGGGGAAATACGAAAGAGAAAAAGAGTGAAATGAATGTGGATTTGGGGAAAATGGGACTTAATATTCCTCACTTGCAAGCAGAATAAAGTTTTCACTTTTTGGTGAGAAAATGGATATGACGTAAAGACTTCTTTTTTTGCATTCCACTTCTTTGTAATTTTATTTATATACATGTAAGCAGAAACTGATGGTCAGTAAGAGAAACTTGGGCTCAACTATATAATCATTTTTTTCCCTAAGAAGTATGGGAAATCATGAGTGAAGAAACTTGAAGAAAAGAATGAATGATGGTAAATGCACTTGTACATGTGTGTAGCAGAAAATAAGGAGAGATGATTTTGAGAGAAAAGATGTATACAGAGACGACAGATTAAATGTTTTGAACTGCATTTAATTTCTGTTCCATACATTTTTACATGTTTTGATAAATTTTTAAATTTGATTTAGTGGTATTACTGCAAAATCATCTTGATGCTGTATTTCTGTAATTTAATTTTGATTTACATACTTTACAGTTTACTCTGTTTAATTGTTATCTACTAAGTTTTCATGACCAATTTCAAATAGTGAGAGAGAGAGAGAGAATTGTGTGAAATGTAAATGAAGTCTTTGATTTGTAGTTTGAGGTGTGTCTTTTTCTTTATATTCTTCTTAATAATGTGGGATATTTTCTACGATGCAAACTGGGGAGATCACTAGAAGTTATTTTCAAACTACACCATGCAAGTCACAAAATGAGAGGTTAATGCTGTTAATATTTCATCTTATGGAACAACATTTTAAATTTTAAATCATCAGAAATATTTTACTTTATATGTTTGAGTTTTATGCCGGCATACATGTACTAGTACTTCATTTATAGTACATGTACATGAACATGTATCAGCTTTGTACATACATGTACATTCTGTAAAAAGATATAGAACAGAAATCAATAAATATTCATGTACATGTAGTGATGTACAGTACATGTAAATGACGGATCCCTTTTAAATGTTACTTTAGCAGCTGACACAGTCTGTTTTAAATGTAATTTTCTACCGTTAATTGAACATATATTTTTTATTTTGTGTCATTCCAATTGTATCGGTGGAGGGCAATAACTTTTAGACACTTAAATATTCTTGTGTAATTTTAGACATAATTGAAACTTTAAAACAAGCTAATTGAATCATGCATGCATTTCATAAGATCGCATGAACTACATGTAGATAATGTAAGTTCTATTTTGAGAATTACCTAAGGGATGTGTCATATCTGAATGTGTGTTTTATTTTTTAATTGAATTTGAATATTCACCTGGTTCTGTAGAATATCTTATCAAATATCAATGCATTTCCAATTTCATTGATTCTAAGAATGCAATATTTTCTTATTTTTTGTACATGATTTATTGTTATTATGTCATGGTACAGTTTAGTACCTTTTTGATGCATAAGTTAAAAAGCAAACAAGAATAAGAATACACGTGCAATTTTATGATATGATATTTTATTGAATGAATGATATTTTATTTATATTAAATGTTTTAACAATTTTACCATTTTGCCCAGTAATAAAAACATTTCTTGATTTTAATGTCTTAAAATGAAAGTGTATCATTCAAAGTCTTTGTAGTCTATGAAGCTCCTATTTGTATTTACTGCACAAGAGTTTGGGAGATGCATGAATGTTTTCCTTAAGTTTCTCCAATCTGTAATGCTCTCGAATATTGCCCCGAATTCATATAACTATTAGTGCAACTCTGTGCCTCGTGCAACGATTAAGTACGATACTGAAACCATTGTTTATGCTCAAATATGAGCCGTACATGTACACAACACTTAAAGCTTGTCTGCACTACTTGCCCCCTCTACATGTATATATCAAACAATGCCTAATCAGTGCCCGTTGGTCACCCATGATCCCCTTTTTCTTATGTTAATTGAGAGCTGATTTGATTAGATAACCACCTGTCAGTGACCACGGCACGGAGGTCTAATCCCTCCTTGCCAAACTAGTGCAGACATGCTTTAAGATTTGTACCGTACATACATGTACACTGTACTTTACAAGTTGAGAATTTTATGTAGCGATAACTTCAACTCCTGATTTAGTCTATACCTCAAAACTTTATACAAAATTCGAAGAGGAAAACGGTGCGATAGCATTATAGATTTTGGAGTCTCTCTCTAAATAAATCTTTGTTTATTTTATATCTTTGTTTATTTTATATCTCGGGTATAGCACATGAATCTGTGTGACTTACATTGTAGATGAAATAAATTATGTTTAATCAATTAATTTAGTTCATTTTCAGTTAATTGATTTTTCTACCAGATTGGGTAAGTAATTGGTGTATTAAATGCTTATTGAGGTCTAATTGAGGACCGATGGATATTAGTTAAAAACCTATAGTTTTCTGCAAAAATAGTCTCTGGTAGATGTGATTTCTTAGTCGATATTGTACATAATTGATAGGCTGAATTGAGTGTTGTGTGATTGGAATGGTGTACATGTGTATGCTTCTTTTCTATATTTTCTATCTTTTCTTGGGTTCATGTATGTAGAACTGTAATAAACTAATAATTACTTAAAAATAAGTGTTCAACCCTATTTCCCTTAGCTACATGTACCTGGCCTGAATGATTGCCCCCCCCCCCCCAGATAAACCCATTTAATATTCCAATTTATTAATCCCCCCTATTAAAGAAATGAGGGTAACTTATTGGGGCGAAGAGTGGAGTATATTTGCAATGTAGGTGCAAAGGGGGGGGGGGGGGGGGGGGACTAGGGTATACATGTAGTTGCATAGGGCTGGGGTGAGTTGTTTGTTTTTAGTCTCCACTTTAAAAAATATATAAATCCCTTCATGATGCACATCAAATAATAAATAGTTTGTGACAATAGCAACTCCCAATCATCCTCTTCTTCCTTCATCCGGTTTGATGGTGTGGATGTTTGAGAGTCTGGTTTGCGTTGAATGCTTATGTCTGTGTGATTTTAACGCTTGACCCAAACTCTTGTGCAGTCTTGTAAATATTGTATGATAAGTTGGATTAGGTATCGTATAATATCTTCCAGCATTTAATTCCCTCTTCCCCCAAATTTTTCTCTCCACTTCGACAAAAACAGGGCTGGGGGTATGTTCCTGAAAAAGTGAAGAAGGCCCAGCGGAAAATCCATTTGTATCCCTTCGACACCGACGCATGGAATATTCTTTTACGAGAAGCACAGGTAAGGGTCGTAAAATTTCACAAGTTCGCAGGGACCACCAAGAAGCAGGAATATTTTCAAAAAAGAAAGAAAAGTGAATATATTCATTGGTACAAATAAAAAAAAGAATAAAAACGATATCCTCTCAAGTGTGTTTTATTGCATTCTTGTCTTTTTCTATACAAGCGTATGCAGTAAAAAGTTTGAGTTCGGGTTTAAAGGAGAACCGTCGAGTTGCTTCAACCGACAAATAAAAGAATAGTATCTCTGAACATGCAATGCCAAATGTTTCTTTTGTTCGTTGTGTCAATTTTTGTTGTCGAGCTGCATTCTTTATTTTTTTAATGTTTGAGTTCCCCTTCACATTAGATGCCTTGCAGGTTTAATTGGGTTTGAATAAGAATCACAAGTTATTAAAATGAGATTAAGACATATTATTGTGTTTTGTCATTTGTTGCTTGTCTCTCAATTATGTATATTGTCGTTGAGCAAGTAGGCAACTGGTGCAAAGGCAAGAAGGGAGTTTTTTTCATTTTGTTTTGTTTTTTTGTAAGCCGTTTTCTAGAGGATTTTCATGATTAAATTCTAATGTTACAGTGTAGTTTGCTTTGATTTATTCAAATCAATTTGAAAAAAAAAAAAAATATTGAACTATGAAGCAATGAGTACTCATAATAGATATGTTATAGCAGTGTACAAAATAGCACAACTTCTAAAACCAAATCGTTATTGATCATCAAAAGCAGCAGTATTATACTCTTAGAAGAACGGAGAAGAAAAAGAAAAAACAAAGGAGTTAGAAGAAGGCAGAAGAACCAAAAATAAAAGCAAAAAGAAGAAGAATGGAGAGTAATGATGTTACCCAAGAAGACTGAACGAACCAAGGGAATTGAAGAAAGAAGATGAACGGGAGAAAGAAGAAGAGAAGGAGAAAAGAAGACAAAAACGGGAAGATAAGAACTCCAAGAAGAAGAGATATACAGTGTATAATTTAATATCCAATTTACCCTTGTCCTAATTAGTTGTTACAATCAACTCTACCTTCCTAAATAAAGTCACTTATGAAGGTTGTCACAATTACTAATTAGTCTGCTTATTTTAAACAAGCAACTTCACTTTCAGCCTTGTAAATATGTAAAAGTAAATGAAATCTTGTTATGCAATTTGTTTGGAATGGTAGAATAACTTCATAACATTAAGTCATTAACCAAATAAAGCAAAGAATTTGATGGAAAAGTTTCATTTTCTTAATCTTTTTACTTTATATCTAGAAGTATAAGAGATAGTATTTGGTAGATGTTTAGGTGAATATTTAGGTCGTATGATTTTTTTGCTCTGTTTAATAAAGTATCACTTTTGTTTTGTGATTTGTTAAAGTTTTATTTTTTTCCACAATGTGTCAAATGTGTAAAGGTCCATTCAGACATGATGAAATTAAACCACCGTCAAAAAAAAAAAGCAGGGGAAAATTAAATGTCATCAGTCGATTGCACTCAACATTTTTGTATTGAAGACACTATTTTAGAGAGTATGCATGGTGGCTACTGTTATGTGCATTTCTTTTTAAACCATCAAAATATTGCCTTTTGCTTTTTCACTTTATATTACAAAAAACTTGCTAAGTTTTGCCGCCATAGTCTTTAGGTTGCTTACCAAGTCGTTTCTGAATGGAGCTGAAAGGGCTGGTCAAGTATCAACGGTAATGTTGAAATGGTTCTACATGTATGTAGGAAATATATTGGATTGGTAAAAATAGTTTGTAAAGGCTCATTTGCGTAAATCGCTGTTTGTCTCGCAATTTTAATATCATTATCTTTGATATGTGGCCATCCCTACAAGAAACAAATGAGTTCTGTTGGTTTCAGGTTTTGAAAGTTTGATGGAATTATTTATTCTGTGCCTTCTGTCAAGAGCTTCAACCTTGGAATAGTCAGAGAGGAGTTTAATGATCTTGACCTCAACACTTTCTTTCTCTTTTCACAATCCCATGCCTTTATCTTTGCCTCTGTCCTCTCTCTCTCTCTCTCTCTCTCTCTTTTCCTCTTCCTCTTTCTCTCATTTTCCTTCTCTTATTTCTTCCCTCTTTGTGGAGCTTTCTTTCCATTTTATTTTTATTTTCTCCTTAGTCCATATGATAATTATCCCTATCGCCTAAATACTGTATACTGTGATCTTATTTCTTCATCTCTCCCTCGTCTCTCTTTCTGTTCTGTTTACCTCTCCTTTCTCTTTTCATCTCTTTGTCTTTATCTCACTCCTCCCATCTCAGTGTTGCCTATTTCTTGATTTCCCTCTTCAACTGTTTTCTCTCTTTTCACTTCTCTCTCTCTCTCTCTTTCTCTTTTTCTCTCTTTCTCTTTTTCTCTCTTTTTCTTTTTCTCTCTCTCTTTCTCTTTCACTGAATATATGCCAAGAAAAGTGCTTGACAGAAGTGTACAATGTTTGTAATGGAATAACCAAAAAGTTATCTTTTCTTAAAAGATAAAATACATGTATGTCAACAATCCAACGTTCCCTTTTCCCCACTCTCTATCTCACGATGTCTCACTTAGAACCAGCCAGTGGAGAAAGCCAGGACTCTTTACGAGCTTGTGGTTACGACGTTTGCAAACTCCGGACGCTACTGGAAAAGCTACGTGGAGCAAGAGGTCACTTTCTATACAATTATTTTTTTAGGAGCGATTCCATATGAAAATGAAATATCATAATACAAGCTACAAACAAACATTTCATAATATATTCAGGGCCCAGTAACACCGGTTTGCGATCAATTGCAAATTTAAAACTACAAATCTGATTGGTTAATGGTCATCCTTTTGCACAATATCTGCCTGCAACGATGATCTTGATTGGTCGTTGTCATTTTGCTTCATTGATTATTGCAAACCTTTGTGTTACTGGGCCCAGAAGTGAACCGAAAATAAAATGTCTTTAAAACAGGATCACTGGGAGCATCAGATCAATATATAGAGAAAAAAACATTCTGAAAAAGGGTTGTGGATATTCCTCCTACTCCTCCCCCGAAAATGATGCAGGCCCTTTTCACTTCTTTACTAGCTATGAAAAAGGTCTTCAACAATCTTGTGAACAAAAATGGATGTTAACAAAATTAACCCAAAGACATTTCATTTTTTTGTCCTTTCATCAGTTACATGTATGTACATGAACATGTATACAATCCAATGTCCCTATGGTCCCTACTTACAGTTCTACACTATCATTAAAATTGAAACTTTACACAAATGCAATCATATGAACTTGAAGTACAGGTAACAGCACAGGTATGATATTGACCAATGTACAAAATGATCATTGACAACAAATGAAAATACAGTTAGCTCTGCCCAATTTAAATCCGCTTGGACCACAAACAAATATTATTCCAAATTCTACTTGCATGTACATGTAGGAAGTGTGTTTAACACATGCTTTCTAAGGTTAGTCCAACAATTTGACTTTTGCAACTTCGAGTTATGCATAATTAAATGTAGGTGGGTTTATACATTTGTATGATATGCTATATTTTTGGGGGGCTGATTATTTTATATGAATTAAAAAAAAAAGTAACTCTGGGAAACAGAAGATGCTCTAAGATGTATTGAGTAAACAATTTTATCACAATTATTTAGATGAATTGAAATGATGCAAAGTACCCCCTACATTACATTTTGCACAAGTAGGCTGATGAAGATCTACATGTTCCATAAACTAATGACAAAATAACATTTTGTGGGAGGGGGTCTTTTTCTGGGGCCCTTGGGGCTGAACAGCTGTACCCTATGGCAATTGCTAGGCTAACAACCTTTTGGTCAATAAATGATTAACGAGATATGTCCATCCTATATCAGAGCAAATGGGAGGGAACCTTGCTCAAACTTTGACCAACCTGTTACTCTCATATCTCTGCTTCTATTAAAAACAAATTAGTGTCAGGGCTGCTGACTGCCCCTTTAAATGCAATTCTATGCCTGAATGGAAACCAATTTAACTTGATTACAACACGTGTAATATGTGAAAATACATTCATTCTCTTCCCTGGTCAGAACCATCATTTGATAATAAGCACATTACAAAATAAACATGTTAAACAGTCTACATCTTTATCTCTGCACATGAAACGCCTTCATCCTGGTCTAACTTCATGGAATCAATTTCTTCTTGCAGATGAGGAGCAAGAACTACGAGAGAGTTGAAAAGGTATGATGATTAGAAGTGCTTAATTCTTATAAAAAAATATGCTACTGCTAGCATGCTCAGACATTTTATTTGCAATATACTTTACCTATACTGTGTGTTTCTATCTTTATGTCATAGCCATTAAGTATATTTTGTCGTGAAGATTTGATGTGTACCTGTATATGAGTAAAGAGACATGTTGGTTTGTTAGAAATAGAATGAAACTACAATGTGGATTGCATCTAGTTTAGACTAGATGAAAATTCAGGAGCCAGAGATTTATTTGAGAGAGTAAGAGAAAAAGGAGAGAGAAAAGTATTTATTTATCAAAAGAGCAAGGTTCATAACATGGTAGCGAATGCTGTGAGAAGCAAGTGTGAGTTCTTTTTGGTGGGACTTGTCAAAAGATGATTTTTACCAAAATAAGGAGAGAAAAAAAATGATTGGCTCAATATATTTTTCAATCCACCATGGCACAAACACTTGTCTCCTCCCCCAGCTGTTTCAACGATGCTTGATGAAAGTGCTCAACATTGACCTATGGAAGTGCTACCTAGCCTACGTCAAGGAGACTAAGGGGAGTCTATCGTCGTACAGAGAGAAGATGGCCCAGGCGTATGACTTTGCTCTGGATAAGATGGGCATGGATATCTTTTCTTATCCCATCTGGAATGACTACATCAACTTCTTGAAGGGAGTGTAAGTTGAATAGGACAGGTGTACATAACTGTTGTACAGTGGTGTAGCCGAGAGGAGGCTTCCCTCTCCTCCCCCCCCCCCCCCCCCCAAAAAAAAAAAAAAAAAAAAAAAAATTCAATCGCCCTCCCCCACCCCCTGAAGAATTTCCTAGAAAGATGAAAAGGCACTACAGTAAAGAAAACGAACAAGAAAATACCAATATATGTATTTCCCATGGTCCCCCCGCCCATTGTGCCCAAATGATAACATTTAAAATATGTCCTGCCTTGTATGAATTTTGGATTTCATATCTTAAATGTCGATGGTTTTAATTGAATATTCAAAACTTTTAAAGACCGTCAATACTACTGGACCAGAAGGGATTAGACCACACAGTGAGGTCACTAGCTGACAGGTGGCTATCTCATTAACTCAGCTCTCAACTAACACAAGAAAAAGAGGATCATGGGGGACCAACAGGCACTGATTGGGGAAGTTTTTCTATAAAGAGGGAGCAAGTAGCTACAAGTAGGACAGTGGGGCTTTAAATAGTTCACCTTTCTTTAGTCTTGTGACCGGTTGGTCCTAAAGATCCAATGAAACATACTTTATCTCTAAAAGTCTCTGAAAGTCCTAGTAAGGGACAGGATGAATGGGGTCATGAGACGAAACATCAAATCTAAACTCTCCCAATGGTCTATATCCACTTAATCAAATCAAAACCTGACCACACCCTACTAAAATGAAAAACTCATTGAAGATAGATAATTTCAAGGGCTATGAAGAGGCCTTTTGAAAAAAGTATGTGCTTAAAATTCATACATAGAAATCTCTGATGCAAATGGTGTAATTTCTATTCAAAACCTATTTTGAAAAAAAAATTGTTTTAAAGCCTACCTGCACTAGTTTGGCCATGAAGGATTAGACCACCCTGCGTGGTCACTGACAGGTGGTTATCTCATCGAATCAGTTCTCAATTAACATAAGAAAAAGTTGACCAACGGGTACCGCTTGGGCATTATTTGCTATATAGAGGGTGCAAGTAGTGCAGTCCTGTTTTAAGTGACTTTGTAATGTTAAATTTCTCCTTTACTTGTTCCCCCTTCAGTGAAGCAGTAGGTTCCTATGCTGAGAACCAGAGGATCACTGCTGTGAGACGTGTGTTCCAACGTGGTATCGTCAACCCAATGTCAAACATCGAGGCTCTATGGAAAGACTACAACAACTATGAAAATGTAAGCATGATAATTATAAGGGTTCCAAAATGCTCTTATTCAAGGGATTGGACTGTTTTGATGGGAAAGAGTTTGGTTTGGGAGAGCTGAAAAGGCACACATTTGTGGATAGACCTTGGGCTTTGTTGACACAATCATAAACATTTCCAGAACATCACACATTGTGAGATATACAAAGTCGAATGAAATTACCACATTTCCCATTGATATGTATAAACGTGGCATTATGACCCCCCCCCCCCCCCCTCTCCCTTAAATACTTGAATGTATGAGACCCAAATATCAATGCAATAGGCAATACATAGAGGTATGGAAATCACCTTCAAATTTAATCATTTGGAAGTTTTTGAAACTGTGCTGTCTTGTCCTTATGAAATTTGTTGAAACAGTTAATCGTGAATCATCTTTACAATTGTTGGAATATAATGTTGCATATGTCGGAAATCACCATCTAGGCCCCCATTTTCCAAAACTTGTTATCAGTGACAAATGACAGTCTTTGTTATAAGCTAGTGAAATCCTTGCTTCTGATTGGTTAACTGCAAATTTGTCACTGATGTTTGTCATTTGCCATTGATAAATGGCTTCCTGAAATGGGTCCCAGTTGTCCCATGCAGTTCATTGCAGGGTGTGTGAAGTATTAATGTTCTCATCTTTTATTCACAGGGAATCAATATTATGATAGCCAAGAAGATGATTGAAGATAGGAGTAGAGATTACATGAATGCCAGAAGGGTTGCAAAGGTAAGGAACTCTAGTGATCACAAAATATTTTACTGCTGAAAAATCCTGATAAATAACCACACATTTATATTCTCAAATACAGTGGTTTGATAGGAAGAAATAACACGAAATTAATCCTGTTTGAGGGCAAGATTGAGGGTACTCTGCTTTCTTTATATGTGCAGAATTGTGCACTACTTCATAAGGGAAATGTCTTGTAGTTTTTTTTCTTAGATCCTTGAAAAGGTTTGTCACACACATCTATTTTGATCGGAACAAATTTCTCATTATCACTGTTTATATGGTGCATACAAAATCCAACTTTGGGAAATAGACATGCATGAGGAAAAAAAAGCATTACCGTAAATCTCCATGTATAAGGCGCACCTGTGTATAAGGCGCACCCCAAAAAAAATCTGGAAAAAAAAATTCTGGAAAAAAAAAATCGGGGAAAAACAAATTCTGGAAAAAAAATTCTGTCATCTTTAGTTTAAAAAAAACACATTATTACTAGGTCTATCTTAGTTCACAAGCCAAAAAAGCCACACAAAAGCTTTTTGGGCTGTTTTGGCTTTTTGTTCACCAGATCAGATCGGCTCTCATTTCAGTGTTCGAAAATACTTTCATTTTATGACGAGGCACAGTTGAAGTGTTTGTGAACTAAGTTAGACCTAGTAATAATGTTGTTTTTAAAACTAAAGATGACAGAAAAAATTTCCTCGCGAGTCCAAACAGAAATTTGGACAGGCTAGTTTTCGTGAGTGAGCTGCATAATACAGGTGAGTGAGCTGAAGACACGGGAGAGCTTCGGCTGGCAAAGTGCTTGTGAAGGGGCATAATTTATCGTGACTGAAAAAAAAAAAAAAAAAAAAATCTCTTCCCTTCAAATTAGGAATGAAGTTTAACTTCAAATAGTAGATCCTATTCTTTATTTGCATTATGTAATTAATGTTGAGATACAGAGATTTTCGAAAACCACTAAAAAGTGGCATTTTGAGGACTCGAAATATCCTGTACCTGTGTATACGGCGCACCCCCGTTTTTTGATTTTTGCCGACGGAAAAAAAGTGCGCCGTATACACGGAGATTTACGGTAAGTGTTATTTTGTATTTGATTATAAATAGTGTATTATAAGTTCACTTCAACTATACCATCAAGGTTTATAAAGGTGTATAGGCAGGAATTAGATTTTCCTTTACATGTTATTCTTTTCATGGGGAATGCTGCTCCATTATTCTTTCCACAGGAGTATGAAGCCACCACCAAGGGTCTCAACAGGAACAACCCCTCGGTCCCTCCGACGGGTACGGCGGAAGAGGCGCGGCAGATCGAGCTCTGGAAGAAGTACGTCAACTGGGAGAAATCGAATCCACTCAGGACGGAGGATCAGATGCTCATCACAAAGCGAGGTTGGTGATTATCTATCTCCTTTTTCCTATACTTAAAAATTTGGTTTCCTGTCAGTCAATAATAATAATATTCCACTTTTATATAGCGCCCAATACAACGATGTGTCTAAGCGCTTTACAGATGTATTATAACCCCAATCATCGGATTCAGGCTTACCCGCACACAATGTATGCACATACTCCACTTCCTGAGAAGCATTTCAGCCAGTCGCCATTTTACAAGCGCACACTTGCTCATCCAACCACATTAACTTTCGCTTTTTTTCATTTCTGCTTTGATCATTTTTCTCTACCCTTCTTTTCTTTGCTTCATGAGGGAAATGTTCAGTTCCGATAATTTATGGCTGAAAATCAGTTGTCACATAATCTAATGAAATTTGCATTAAATTATGAAAAATTGAAGTAATTATCTGCAAAATCCTTTTAATAGAAAAGGTATAGTACTGTAGCTATGAAAAAAAGCAGCACTTTAAGGATGATAACAATGAGTGAGTTGTCTAGGTAAAGATAGATGAAACATAGCCTCATATGTGCAAAATATTAATTTTGCTCTTCATTGAATGCGATTCCTAGCAAGGTTCAGTTTGTTTGTGTTTGAATGGTCTAAACAACTCACTTACAATATCAGAAGGAAAAAAAACAAAATACATTACAGAAGTTTCTATTAGAATTAAAACATCACCTTAACTTTCAAATTGCTTTAAAGAACTCAACTGCATGTTCAATATCTTCTTTATGTAACAAATTATTAATATTTTATTTATTGCAAATTTTCACTTTTCTTTTTTTCCTTTTTGCAGTAATGTTTGCCTTTGAGCAGTGTCTGTTGTGTCTTGGCCATCACCCCGATGTATGGTATGAGTTTGCCCTCTATCTGGAGAGTGCTAGCAGAATATTCACAGAGAAGGGGGTAAGTGTTCCTAAATATTTCCTCAAAGTAATTTAATGAATGGTTGGGATTTTCTATTTCTCTATTGTGTATTTAACCCTGCTTCCCCTGTTACAATCAAGGGAATTTCTGATAAGTTTGTTCAAACTTTTTTTTGGAGATTTTCCTTTTAAGCTTTGCTTCTAAGCTCTACAAAATTAATTATGTGAATGATCACACAGGTTTAAAATGAGTACAATGAAAGCAACAGTACATGGCAGTGTATGGACAAAGTACAGAATTATCTTGACTTCTTTGAGGTTTTAACCTCCCATTTTAAAGCCTAACTGCACTAGTTTGGCCAGGATTGATTAGACCCCCCCCCCCCCCCCCTGCGTGGTCACTGACAGGTGGTTATTTGATCGAATTGTATGGACAAAGTACAGAAACATCTTGACTTCTTTGAGGTTTTAACCTCCTGTTTTAAAACCTAACTGCACTAGTTTGGCCAGGATTGAATAGACCCCCCCCCCCCCCCCCCCCCCCCCCGCCCTGCATGGTCACTGACAGGTGGTTATCTCATCAAAGCAGCTGTCAATTAACATAAGAAAAAGGGGACCATGGTGGACCAACGGGTACTGCTTAGGCATTGTTTTCAATATAGAGGGCGCAAGTAGCTATAAGTAGTGCGATGGGGCTTTAAGTCTGACAAGAAATTATATATCTGAAATCAAAATATATTACACTGACTACTTCAGTAAGGACCTGCTGACCAGTTTATAAGAGAAATTAGATATTTTCGTTATTTATTAAACATTCCCTATTTGAATTTTTTTTCTATGAATTATTTTGCTATATGAGATCACTTAGAGGAGGGAACATAGTTGCGACGGATATCAGCTCTTTGTAAGACGCGGCCTAGGACTTCTTTGAGGGTTTAACCTCCAGCCACCTTTATTAATTTTTTTCTTCTTTTCATTTATCTTTTTTTTCTTCTTCAGGATATGAACAGTGGTAAGGTGTACAGTGATGAAGCAGCAGCAGTCTACGAGAGAGCCATCTCAACCATCATGAAGAAGAACTACCTGACTTACTTTGCCTATGCAGACTTTGAAGAGGTAAGTTGGACTCTTTGGAGGAACGGTAGAACACCCCATCACACAAGTTACCCTACCACTTACCCCTACACTACGGCATAACCCTGACCTTAACTCTAACCCTTAATACAGTCAAACCTGCTATAGTGACCACCTGTCTACAAAGACCACATTTTTTGTCTCCCTTTGAAAATGGTTTCTCATTGAAACATGTACTAAAGGAACCTGTCTACAACAACCACCTGTCTACAAGACCACTTTTTGTGTTTTCCTTGGCCGGTCGCTATAGACAGGTTTGACTGTACTAACCCTTAATCCTAAGCTTAAATAGATCTTAAATAAATTTTACAATGTACTGAGACATGCTGGGTATTTCATAGTTAAACCTATGAATCTGTTTGTCAAAGCGACCCTACCCCAACCAGGGGAGGAAAACAAGCCATTTTGCTGTAATCTTTGCTGTATAAGAATAATAATTGTGATTTATATTATAGCGCATAATAATCATCGCAGACATTCCTCTATGCAATTTATATTATTACATTCATACAATTTACATTATCAAATTTCTATTACATATAAGGCCTACATTATTACGTACACATTATAGATAATTGCATTATTACGTACAAATTACAAATTAAATTACATCAAATGACTCTACATCAAATAACTCTTCAACTATGCAATAATTATGTGACTTTTCTGTTGTAACAGGCATTTAACTATTTAAATTGATAGTCAATTGAAAATTGTTGAAATGTTTTATCATAATCATTAAGTCATATTTGAAAATGAAAAAAAAAAGTTTCTATATATAAATGTGATAATCTGTCACTTGATTTTTTCTTTCTCTTTCAAACTTGATTTTGTTGCCAAATTAATGATCTGAATTCTCTCATGTTTACTCTACAGGGCAGGATGAAGTACGAGAAGGTGCACAACATCTACTCAAGGATGTTGGCTCACGATGATGTTGACCCAACACTGGTATTTAATCCTCTCTTTTTTTGGTGTACTTTGCTTTTGGGGCATGTCAGATTATTTAACATTAAAATTTTACCATTGGAATCAGTAATGATCAGTGATAGATACTGCTGTAATGGCAGAAGTAAAGACTAATAATCATAGTCCAGATGAACACTTTGAAGCTGAAAAGCTATTAAGCTAGCTAAGCTTTCCTTTGCAATAATTTAGAAATTAATAGATAAGTGTATATGTAGAAGAATTATCTGTGAAAGTTAGAAGTAATGCCACAGATGAAAAATAATGTTATTAAAGAATGTTTAGTAAAATATGTCACTGAAAGATAACCCTTGTATACTCATTATGCTTTTGTAAATACCTTGTTTATTCAGATATCTTGTATACACAACTATTAATTTGGACCTACATAATATAGGCTTTGCTTTTTAGTAGATCCCCCACTTTATTTAGCTTTTTCAATGTATTCATCATACTATTGATAGTCTTTTTTTTGTCGCAACTATTACCATGTACATTATGTTCTATTATGTTATTTTTTGATAAAGTGGAAATAAATAAACTTGAACTTGTAACTTGAATGCCCCATATCTTTACACCATTTGGTAATCTTCACTCATCTCTCCCTTTGTTCATGTGTTATTGGATCAAAGTGTTTCTGTAGTACATGAACACCAAACCATCACCAGCCTTTGCTAACCTCTCCTTTTTATTCATGTTTGGGATCCAGGTGTATGTGCAGTACATGAAGTTTGCCCGTCGAGCTGAAGGCATCAAGGCAGCCAGGACGGTGTTCAAGAAAGGCAGGGAGGACCCGAGGAGCAAGTACCATGTCTACGTAGCGGCGGCACTCATGGAGTACTACTGCAGCAAGGTATGTAGACAGAAATAATAATGATAATATTCAGCTTTTATATAACCCTTAGTACATTTTGGACGTCTCTAAGCGCTATACAGATATATTATTACCCCAGTGATTCAGTGCTTGCCCACACACATTGTGTGCACCATCTCCACTCCCTGGGGAGCATTCCAGGCGTTACTTTACGCTCAAAAACTGTTTGACCAACAATGACGGTTGCATCCTACCGGGTACCCATTTAACACCTGGGTGGAGAGTAGCAAGTGTAGGTTAATATCTTGCCAAAGGATATTAGTGCCGTGTCAGGATTCTTTTCACTTACATCCAAAGATTTGTTTGTCTCGGAGGTCATTCATATGATCTTAAAGCCACATAGTAGTCAGTGACCGTGTGTATAGCATCGTAAATCGCTGACACTAGATTTGGTTGAAGTACCAATTAATCTGTCTGTGTGTGCAAAGGCCTCTGAAGCAGCACACCTGTGGTCCCACCAGAAAATACTCCAACTTACCACCCATTCAAAAAGGAAACTTTAAAATGCCTATTTTTCCTGCCATCTAAGTAATGAACACAACCTCCACCCACTCTCCCATTCTTTCTTTCAATCAGGATTCTCAAGTAGCATTCAAGATCTTTGAGCTCGGTCTCAAGAAGTATGGCAATGTTCCTGAGTACATCTTAGCCTATGTGGACTACCTCTCTCATCTCAATGGTAAGTACGGTCCCTCGGAGTGGACCTAAAGCCGTCGGTCCTCTGGTTGCTTACTAACAAGCATTTATGTTTTCTTAGCAGTCAGGTAAAAAAAATTACCACCACTGTTAGTATGGTCAACGGTTTGAACTTCCTTTCCACAGTGATAGATATATTACAAAAATCCAATTACGAATGTGGTTTCCAATAGATGGCTGATTTGCTTCTATTTGACTTGCCAGTCTGTCACTTCAAGTAGGATATTTAGCACGCGTGTAGAAAAAAACTTAAGAATATTGAAATTGGTCTTGACACTTTGGAGCCTTCTGCATAAAAGCAAGTGAAATATGGTATTCAGCAATCTTGTTTTATTACAAACCATTTCAATGTTTAATGGCTTTCTGTCTTTATTAAAGAAAAGGTGAAGGACATTGTGTGCTTTGTTGGATGTACATTGTAATTATTTACATCAACATCCAGTATAGCTATATTTGGTTTGATTCTTTAAAGATACAAGTTAGGTTTCCTCCAATATTTTCTCTCCTCTCTATGAATGTCTTTCTCTCTTTAATTTTCAGAGGATAACAACACAAGGGTTCTGTTTGAGAGAGTTCTCACATCAGGGAGCCTCCCACAAGAACATTCTGGGTAAGTCATCGCAAACATGAAAAAATGCACAATTTGAGGTACCATGAGCTGAACAGCCAACCAATTCATAGCCAAGGAAAGAAACGTTTGATAGTTAAACTATTTAAATTATATGTATGTGTTCTGATAGGAAAGCGAAGAAGTGTTTTAGTCGAGTACGGGATTCACCAAATATTTCGCTTTTCATACAAGGAATCATTTACACCTTTCCTCTGTTCTCTTGGTAGTTTTTGTCACCTTGCATATTCATAGCTGTTTTTTTTTTTTCTCCAACAAGCGATGAAAAAGTAAATGCCTTTGATTTTTATGCTTCATAATTGGTTGGGTCAACACAGGTGTTAAAATGAAGTGCAGATAGTACCAAGTACCCAAACCTGGGTCCAGTTTAATAAAATTTGTGATCACTAACAAGTTACCTTAACTGTTGTTAGCTACTGAAATCATTGCATTTGATTGGCTGAGAGCAAATTTGTGATAGGAATTTAGCATTTGTTTATTGATACATGTATCAAGTTTTATGAAATGGGGGCCCTGTTTGATGTTTTCAATTCTCATATGTTGTTTGGATTGTCTGGTTCTGTACAGAGAGACATGGCTACGATTTGAAGACTTTGAGTCAACGTGCGGAGATCTTGCCAGTATCATCAAGGTTGAGAAGAGGAGACAGACGATCTTCAAGACTGAGTACAAAGACCGGGAGACTAGTCTCTTAGTGGACAGATACCGGTACCTAGATCTCTTCCCATGCAACCCTTCTGAACTCAAAGCTCTCGGCTATAAGGTAAATACGGTAGACAAAGTGGATAGCTCAGGCTTCTTATTGTTATTCTCCTCCTCTTTCTTCTTCTGCTGTTCCTTCTTTTCTCTTCTTTTCTTCTTCTTCTCCTTCTTTTCTTCTTCTGGACCTCCTTCTTTTTCTTCTTCTTTACCTTCTTCTTCTTTTTCGTCTTGTTCTTTTTCTTCTTTACTTCTTCTTCTTCCTACCTTTTCTTCCTTCCTTCCTTCCTTCCCTTCTTCTTCTTCTTCTTCTTCTTCTTTTCTGGAGATACTCGAGAGAAATCGTAATACAAAAGTTGTTCATGTGTACCAAATCCGTTATAAAGAATCTGGAGAATCAACCTTTCCTGAACATTCCTCTTGAAAATTGTATAAAAACACATCTTTCTGAGGCTCTGTTAAGATTCACTATGCAAAAAGAAAGGAAGAAAAAAAAAAGATTTCCATGCAAAAATTTCTGCAAATAGAGGTTTGTTCTTTTTTTAGAAGAAGAAGAAGAAATAAAATGAAGAAAGAGAAGAAAGGAGACAGAAGATCTAGAAGAAGAGGAGAAGAAGGAGGAGTAAGAAGAGTGAGAGGGAGAAGAAAAACAAGAATATCATCAATTTTTCGTTATCATGATTGTAAATTATAAAATTCCCTTGAGATAATAATAATAATAATAATAATATTAAATTTTTATATAGCGCTTAATACAAATGTCTCTAAGCGCTTTATAAATATACTATTACCCCGGTCATTGGATTCAGTGCTTGCCTGCACACATAGCAGGAGGAAGAGCAAACAAGAAGAAATTGTTGTTATTGTTAATTTAGATTTCTGTTAATATCATTTCCATCTATTATTTTGTTTTGTGTTTTTAGGATCTTAGGCAATCCAACAGGGCACTCCAAATCTTGATTAATCCCGTCCACACGGAACATAGTCAGGGAACAGAGGAAGGAGCCGAGACTGCAGGAGAGAGCAAACAAGAAGAGATCTGTAGACCTAGTCTGGACCAGATGCTACCATTTAGGCCCCGGGTCGCACCAAGTAAGAATCCTATCCAGGGATGCCAGTTTTCAGGCCATAGCAAGTTATTTTCAGACCATAATTTAGGCTTTTGTGTACAAAATAGCTCATTCTAGGTGAATTTCAGGCCCTCTGATCAATTTAACTGGCATCCCTGCTTATCTTCACATGGCTGATTCTAGTGTACTAGGCTTATGTTGAGTGAAAGTTGTAATTGTCGATATTAATGATAATGACATTGACAAATTTTTGATAAAATGACGAATAAAGATAAATTTGATATTTTGTATAATGCTCTCATCCACCATGTATCGTTATAAGTAGTTAAAGGGGCTATGATGTGCCCCCTACTTTTAGCAAGGCTAATGACACTGATTGTCACAACCAGTCATGGATTTCAACTATGGGGAGGGGGACATCCCCCACCCCCTCCCCTAGAATGGCAAAGAAAGAAATTGATAGCCGGGGAAGGCAACATGAAATGAAGACGATATGATACAAACTCTTCCAATACCCTCTCTTTTCTCAAGGCCTTGTTTGTTCTCTTGAATTTCATCTACCTATTTTAGACCAATCCCCCTTACCCTCTCCCCCCCCCCCCCTCATTATCTTCCCTCTTTCGCCTTTTCACCTTCCTCCTGGCCTTCACCTCCTCCTACCCCTTTGCAATCCTCCTACCCCTTTGCAATCCCTCTCCCTTCTCCCTCCCTCTTCCCCTCTCCATCCCTCTCCCTCCCTCTTCCCCTCTCCTTCCCTTTTCCCCTCTCCTTCCCTCTTCCCCCTCTCCCCCTCTCCCTCCCTCTTCCCCCCTCTACCTTCCTCCCTCTTCCCCTCTTTACTCACCCCCTCTTCCCCCTCTTCCCCCTGTCCCTCCCTCTTCCCCCTCCCTCTCCCCCCTTTCCTCCTCTTCCCCCTGTACCTCCCTCTTCCCCCTGTCCCTCCCTCTTCCCCCTGTCCCTCCCTCTTCCCCCTGTCCCTCCCTCTTCCCCCTCTCCCTCCCTCCCTCTCCCTCCCTCTTCCCCCTGTCCCTCCCTCTCCCTCTCTCTTCCCCCCTGTCCCTCCCTCTTCCTCCCTCTTCCCCTTCTCCCTCTTTGTTCCCCCTCTCCCTCCCTCTTCCCCTTCTCCCCTTCTCCCCCTGCCCCCTCTCCCCTTCCTTGTCTGTATTCTCCTTCCCCCTTCCTTCTCCCATGTGCCCTGTGTACATCACATTACCTCTTTCCCCTATGTTTGTTTACAGTTCCTGGCTCTCACCCAGTCCCTGGAGGGGAATTCCCCCTGCCCTTGTCTGCCTCTATGGTCCTGACCAAGCTACCCCCTCCTCAGAGCTTTCAGGGTCCCTTCGTCAAGGTCGACGACCTCATGAGGTTAATAGCCGAATGCAGAATACCTGAGCGTAAGTATCACCGTGAAAGCTGGTTGGATATTATTTCAAGCCACTAAATATATAAACCAGAACTGAACCTAAATTCTTTTAGAATTCATGAAACATAGTTGCAGCAGGAATGATGTTACAATTTGGCAACAGTGACAAGTTTCTGGTTTTACATGATTTAGTCCGACAAGTTTATATGGGGAAAAGATGAAAGTCCTGATGAGTCGAGGTTGTCTGAACCTACTAATCGTAAACAGAATTAGGATCATTGTACGATAACATGGCTCTAACATGGATATAAACACTTTATAGCATTTGTTTTGTGATTCCAAATATTCTTATTGTATGAACACCCTAGTCCATGAAAGTTTTCTCTATCCTACAATTTTCTTGTTTGTTTTTTTGTTTTTTGTTTTAATTGAAAATAAAACTTAACGACATACATATTTACAATACTAACATATCAATAAAGTAAATGGATGTATACAGAACACGGTACAACACAGGACAAAACAACACAAAACAGCACAACACAATTGCCTCACTCTAGTTAGTTACATGTAAGGAATTTTATTGGTTTCTTTTGCTTCACAGTATCTCAGGAACCTGTACCTATCCCCAACGGCATGGACCAGGACGACAGCCAGGGTGAGACAGACCTGAAGCGCAAACGAGGCGGCGGTACGGGCACGGCGGGCAAGCCAGTCAACGAGGACTCTGACGACGAAGATGCATCCCATCATGCACCACGGAACGACATCTACCGCAGCAGACAGCAGAAGAGAGTCAAATGAGTTGCTGGTCTTTGATTGGCTGCAGTAGCATGATCATGCCTCAATGCAAAACTCATCTCCCATCTGATTGGTCAGTTCCTACTGATCATGCTTTCATGTCATGATTTCGTTTTCATGGTGCCAAGTTTTTCAGTAGAAGGAAGGAAGGACTGTATTTTGTTACCGTTTGAAAGCGGCGTGACGTTCAACAGTATTTGATGAATATAATAGGATGGAGGAAAGGAAAGTGTTTTCACCTATGACAGGATGGACAAGAAACTAAAAGGAGTCGCACTAACATTGCTATTTCAATTCATCACGATGATGATGAGAGGAACAGTCAAAATGTTGAGGACCATTTGAACAGTTGTCAGCAGCAGTTGGAAAAATATTACTTGTGCCATATCACTATTTGAATGTCAGATACAGACCACGCCAGTAGTAAGTCATACGTGGACATGTAGTGCAAAAGGAATATCTGTCGACAAAGATGAACATATTCTGGTGAAAAGATCAACCTTGGTCATCAAGACATCCGTGTTATTTTCTCACTCCAAACAACAATAATGCCCAAATCACTCGTTCTTATGCCAATAATCATTTTCTATTTGCCATTTGTTGTTGATTGTATTATAGACATGCCCTTTCGAAGCCAGAAGAGCACTTACCCATAGCATCTAGAACCGAGTTACAAATCACCCTTTTAGCTTAAAACGGACAATAACTAGTCAAGATTACTGTAAGCACGATTTTTCAAAAGCACCCACTTTGGACATACAGTTATTAGACGATTTAAAACAATGCATGTTGATTACAAGGCACGTCACTGAGGTACGTCAGTTGAAATAAAATTTAAATTAAAAAAAAAAAAAAAAATCTTAGCATTCTATTTGAAACATATATAAAGCCGCAGAAGTGATGATCAGTCTTAGTACAGCCAAAGTCTCATTGCATTGTGCCTTTAGAGATGGTGTTGATATTTTGTTATTTCACACATTAATTCATGTTGCATTCACAATCTTTACTATGATAGTCATGTTCCCTTAGACCTTTCAATGTTGATGGTATGAAACTAGATGAAAATGTTCATACCCAATGATATCTCGTCTCTCTCTCTCTCTCTCTCTCTCCTGTATGTTTTTACCGTCTGCTAAGTGCCAGAAGGGTATTAAACCTGTCCAACACTCAACCAATGAAATGCTTTTGACGGAATATGAATATACACACTTTCTGTTTACATTATTTTCATTTTGTTTGAATGTGGATGCAGCAATTGAATGCAGTTTACACTAAATTTCGTAATTTCTCATCAATTTTCTGATTTCTGTTTGTATTATTTGATATTGACTGCAAGTCCATCTATTTTGTGGGAACAAGTGTTTGTCAGTAGTATGTATTTCCTCATGTGACTCTTTACGTTCCATTGTGTATATATTAAAAACATAAATATGTATGTTTTTTACTTAATAAAGCAAACAAAAAAAGTAATATATGTGAGTATTGCATTTCTTGTGAATTGGAGAATAGTAATGTATGCTTAAAGCCCCTCTGAATTGTTGGGAGCCCCACATTGCGCCGAAAATTTGATGGCAAAATTTTACTTAAATTGTATCATAATGTGAAAGAGGATGTCATTTAAGAGAAGACACACTTCTGCAAAGATTCCCCCCCCCCCAAAAAAAAGTGTTAACTTTGAAGACAAATATTGATAAAATTATACATAATTTGGGTTAAATTTATATCCTTTCAAGTTCAAGCACATTTGTTTTGAAAATCCTTGGAGGTGTCTTTAATGACATCCTCTTTCACATTATTATACAGTTTAAGTGAAATTTTGCCATCAAATTTTTGGGGCTCCCAACGCTTCAGAGGGGTTTGAAGTGATCCCTTATATTAATTTGATCTCATTCTTTTAAATGTCTTTACACCAAACACGAACACTCTCTCTTTCTCTATATATCTATCTGTCTTCCTACCTTCCTCTCTCCATTCGTTTAAGGCGTGTTCAGATATGATGCAGTAAATCGCTGTTTACTTGAATGGCAACTCCAGCGCAACAAAGGTCTTGTGCAAATTCACTGTGCTCTGTTGTAAGCTATAGCAATATGAAGCGCAGTACACATCAAAAATTTGCGGTAGTTTCGCTTCGCCATATCTGAACAAGGCTTGAGCATTCTCCATTGTACTGCCGTATGGTATGTAATCCTGTAGGATTTTTTTGCCAAAATTGATTTTTTGTTTGTTTTGTTGTTGCTGTTTTGGCTTCAAAAGGGTCCCGATTGGCCAAAAATGTTGGGGTTCAAATTTTCAGACCCCTCCATTTCCTGGGGGGTCCATATTGGGGGCCAAAATGGCTTATATAAAGCGCATTAGGGAAATTTGATGTCTTAGGGGAAAAATTTGAACCCCATCAATTTCTGATAGCTTGGACCCCAATGAATCCAAAAATGCAAAAAAAAAAAAAAAATTGGCACAAAAGTCCTAAGGGCGCTGTTTCAGTGACATGCTGTACCACACTATTGCCTTATTTTCACTCTTTATAAATTCATACTCCAGGGGGGTGTTTCACAAAGATATTAAGTTGAAATTATCTCTAAGTTATACTTAACAATTATGGAAAGCAGTTGGCATCTGAAAAATTTTCGTAAAAGTTAACAGGCATAAAATGTCGATTCAAATCAGATATTTCATGTTCTTGATGTGTACTTTTATAAAAGTCTAAAATACTTCAATTTTTGCTTTTGAAATCGCTTTCCATAATGAGTTAAGTTCGTCTTAGGATGTTTGTAAAACACCCCCCAGCTCTCATAATCTATCTTGTCTGCATGTGATTTTTTGCAATCAGTCTTATTCTATCACTTCTGATCTCTCTTTTATTTATACTTGGGCCAAAAAAAACAAAACATGTTTAGCGTCCTGTTTTTTTGACAAATAGGAAGGAGGAGGCCCCCTTTTTTTTTTTGGAGGCGGCCCCCAAAAAGGAAGCGGGCGTGGACGCTTAACATGTTTATTTTTTTTAATGGCCTTATAGATATGAAATAACCTTTTGCCGTTTGGTTCAATTATCTCACAGCATAAAACATTCACAAATCCACTTCATCATCACAAATTTGAAACACCAAGATTTAAGATTCCATTCTTTCCTTCAAATCTTCTCATATTTTACTGTTTACATATTTAAAGAATGCTAAAATATAAAGAAAATAAGGTTTCTGAAAATTTATTTCACAAAGTGTCAAAATAATCTTCTTTAAAATAATCTTTGAATTAGAAGTAGATATGTTTAACCATTCAGAAAGGAGAATACGAAAAATTACAAAATGTAAAGAAAATGCAAAGAAAATAAGGTTTTGGAAGATTTATTCTGGTAAGTGTTGAAATGATCTTTAAATTAAAAGAATACAACAGTAGAATACGTTACTTCATTTGTGAGGTACATTAACATGTTGAATTCTCAACCACCGTTGTTTTGCGATCTTGGTGAAAAGGCCCGTCGAGAATCCACCCTCCCCGGTCGATGATGAGCGTCACACAAACTTTGATCAGGGCTTGAAGGACAAAATGTCTGTTTAAAGCCAAAGGGATGTAACTTTCAACAAAACAGACAAATTGGTGATGATGGTGGTGATGATGGAGGTGATGATGGGAATGGTAATGATGGTGATGATGATGGTGGTAATGATGACGATGATGATGGTGGTGATGACGATGATGATGATGATAGTGATGATTATGATGATGGTGGTGATGAAGATGATGTTAATCGTGATAATGATGATGATGATAGTAATGATGACGATGATGATGAATTGATGATTGATTGTGATGACAGTGAAAGTGATGTTGATGCTAAACATGGCACTGATAGTTAGGTCAAGACCCCCAAAATCGGCTTTAAAGCCAATCTGCACTAGTTTGGCCAGGAGGGATTAGACCACCCAGGGTGGTCACTGACAGGTGGCTATCTCATCAACTCAGCTCTCAATTAACATAAGAAAAAAAGGATCATGGGGGACCTATGGTCACCGATTAGGCATTGTTTTCTATATAGAGGGAGCAAGTAGCTATAAGTAGTGCAGTGGGGCTTTAATACACCAATCCCATATACCCTACTATCTTTGCTGAAGATGCGACTTATGATTATTTTAGAAGCTCAAGGTACTAGATAATTTGTTTTCCCTGATTTTACAAATTATTTAAAGGAATTATGTACTCAAATGAATTTTACAAGTACCATTTTACTTAATTTCCAGGCTGATCCAGACTCCAGCTCAAGTTGGAGTAACGCATTTTTACAATTTCATCTGATGGTATAAAGAACGTTAACAGCTTGGACTTTTAACGTTTCATACGTGAAAACAGTGGTTTTGATTGGTCGGTTTCATGTAAAACATGTCAGGATGATTATGCCTCAATGCAAACGACATCTCGAAGCTGATTGGTGTGTTCCTCTTGATTAGACTTTCCTCGCTGTGTTCTTCAGCATCATCATGCATACTTGCTTGGCCATGATTGGCTGCAAAACTATAACCATGCCTCGATGCAAACATCATCTCCCATCTGATTGGTCAGTGCCCACTGATCATGCTTTCATGTCATGACTTCCTTTCATCACCATGATGACCTGCTGGTCTTTGATTGACTGCAGTAGCATGAGCATGCCTCAAGGCAAACATCATCTCCCATCTGATTGGTCAATTCCTACTGATCATGCTTTCATGTCATGACTTTCCCTTCTTCCCTTTCTTCTTGTCCTTCATCACCACCATGCCGACCTGCTGATCTGTGATTGGCTTATTAATCACAAGCACCCTCCCTAGCGACGCCGTCTCTGTGGCTATTCCTTTCACCAACATCCCTCCCTCGTCCGACATCAACAAGATGAGATTTTTGTCCGTAGCGTTCTCTTCTTCCAAACTATCAATATGTTCTTTGGCTGCTTGTACAGCCTGCTTGGAAGGGGATGCAGTTCCCTGTGCTTTTGTTTTTCTCTTTGGTGTTGTTTTCTTGCTATTTTCTGAGTCCTGCATGCGTGTCACTCCACGTGTTACAGACCGTCCAGGTGTCATGATTGGCACACGGGCCCTCTTCCCAGCTTCTACTTCGTTCACTTTCCTCTCAGATTCCTGGGGAGGAGATTATCGATGAAGGATCAGAAAATTACGACATAAAAAACATGAACTATGACATATATTCCGGCAAGAATTGCTTTGCAACTTCTGCAACTCATTAAAAGTAACAAAGTTATGTAGCATTTGACTGGCATCGGGTCAGTGTGGAGCCTGTTCAAAATTAATCCTCTATTCCTATAGAAAAAGGAAATACGATTATGTTAGTGACTTCATCCTCATAAAATTCCACCTGTATCACTGTTAGCAAGTGTGAAACTCTGCAAATAATTAATTCTTATTGCCACATTTTTACATGCACAGAATTTTCTTTTTGCTGAGTGGATATAATGGCTATCATTACAGCAACTTTGGCCCAATAGCCCCCCCCCCCCCCTGTTTTAAAGCCCCACTGCACTACTTATAGCTACTTGCGCCCTCTATATACCAAACAATGCCTAATCGGTGCCGGTTGGTCCCCTATGATCCCCTTTTTCTTATTTTAATTGAGAGCTGATTTGATGAGATAACCACCTGTCAGTGACCTTACAGGGAGGTCTAATCCCCCTGGCCAAACTAGTGCAGACAGGCTTTAAATGATGTAGCAACAATTCTGAAAAGAAATTGGTGGATACCTTTGTAGAGCTGCAAACAGTGGTCTTTACAATGAGCTGAGCATCATCAGAGAAGAGCCGTGATAGTCTTAACTTCTTCTCCTCTTCTTCTTTCCTCCTCTCCTCCATCTTCTTCTCTTCCTCCTTCTTCTTCCTCTTCTCCTCCGCACTCCTTTGCTCCTCTCTAGCCTTCTCCTCCTCTCTTCTCCTCCGCTCCTCTTCCACCTCCCTCTTTGCCTTCTCCACCTTCTCTCTCTCCATCCGATCCTTCTCCTCCTCCTCCTCCTCTTTCGTCAGAACCCTGAACTTCTCCAGAGCAGCGACGAGCCCGGAGGCGGAGTCTGCTCTCTCTATCTGCTGGATGAAATGTTTGACCGGTTCTGCAAGAGTGGACAAGTTGGCTTCCACTACTTGGGCAAGCTGCTGCATGGTGTCGGTCAGCTGCTCATGGATGATTTTCTCTCCTGTAAGAAGCAAAAGGGCAGATAAATTTTTTAAAGGGAGTGTAGCTTTGCAAATACTGGTTAACGCCATCAACGACTTCTTTTGGACAACTGCACGTAAACGAATGGATTTGATTAACGGTTAGTTAGCGTGCTTAGGGTCGCGAAACAGAAGTTTTTCTCACGCTTCATTTTCGCCTATGTTGCACACACATGATTACTGCGGTCCCGTCGTCCGTAGTCGTATTATACCCGATTCGCCCCTGAATAAGGCCAACGGGAAAGACACATAGTCTCGTCATGCTCCCCTCCCTTCCACACTTTCAGGACAGGACTTATTTCTAGGGCTAAATTTCTCGCATACCGGTATTTATCGGCAAAAATTGGCAAAAATAATATTTTTCTTTTATTGCTAACTTGTTGTTAAAATAAAATTTTATGTCTATGAAAACGATAGACATGGGTGAGAATGATGTCATATACATGTAGTCAGAAGAAAAACAAAAAAAGGCAAATTTTGATTGAAACACAATTAGTTTGAATCTCTTAATGTATATGATTGCTGGGCCCTCAGGGAGAACAGTATGAATACTGACAAGGCAATCCTGGGCAAACAAGACATTATATTTTCGTTTGAATTATTATATTTACCAATGTTAATGAGAGCATTGATGATATCAGAGATGCCAGCCTCTTGACACAAAAAAACAGACTGAATATCCCAAAAATAAATCAGATTTTGGAAACACAAATCAGATTTTCACAAAACCACTGACCAGTAAAATTTCAGAAAAATGTTTCACTGGTAAGAACAGTTAAGTAAAATCTTTGCTCTTTCATTAAAATTTAATGAGAAAAAGTAAAACACAGTTTTTGTTGGGGTTACAGGAGTTTACTTGTACAAGTTTCTATGCGATTCCGGGGTTTTAATGTGTTTTCTTTTTAAGATGAAAAAAAAATCGTCTTTTAAGAGGTGATATCGTTTTATCATATTTTAATCTTATTATCGTACTAAATATGATTTAATAGTACTAGTTGGCATCTCTGTAATATGCTTTCCATCTTACCTGTGGCAAGTTTGTAGATGTGGTATTTATCAATTGCAAATGGGAAGGGAGCCCTCGTACGGGTGGGCACGTCAAAGAATTTATGAACGGATCCAAGATGGACGCAGAAATAGCCCGCTCTCCCTGCGATACAGGAGCAGATGCCTAACTCTGTGTTGACTGTCAAAACCCCAATGAGGTTCTTGTTTCTGGCGTTAACGTGGAATTCAGTTGGGCTGAGCTGTAAGTCAAGATGCAATGGAAGTGAACGATTATGAAAAATAATAATAATAATAATAATAATGATACTTGGTTTTTGTATAAGCGCATATCACATTATATAACGTCTTTATGCGCTTCCAAAGAGCTTTGGAAATGATCACCCTAGCTTTAGCTCCGGCAGCTGTAATAAGTGCACAGGTTTTCATAATTTTTTTTTTTTTTTTAAGTAATAGATTAATGCATATATGCAATTCAACTACTTTCATTTTTGTAACTCTCAAATGCTTAACATATGTAGTTTCTTTCATGAATTGGTGTTGAATTCCAATAAAGTAACAGTTTTGTAGTAGCAATAGACAAAAATAATACCTGTGCAACTTTAATCAGAAGAATAAATTGTGATATTGAAATAAAATGCCTCCTTTCAATTTTAATTACTCTTACACAACACAGTAATGCCTTTTATCTTCATTTTTAAAAATTATATTGCACTTTGGCACTCCATAGACAAAAAAAAGGATTCGGGGGAAAAAATGGCATCTAACAACATTCCCCCCTTTTGAGTACCGGTAAGAAAAATTGGGAAATAATAGGGAAAAATAGGGAAGAATAGAGGAAATAAGGGGGAAAAAAGAAAAAAAATTGGGAAAAAATCAACAACAAAAAAAATAATCGGGAAACCGATTTAAATCAGGTTTTTATCAGGCCTGCATAGAAAGAAGTCACATGACCTGACCTGAGTGATGCCAGCCTTGGTGATGTAAGGATCTAGGAAGATTGGGACGAATGAGAGGTCTGTGGGCTCACTCTTGCACCCCTCCTCCAAGTTCCTCTGGTAGGCTGCATCTACTCCATGCAGGAGAAAGTGGGTCATCTGAAGAAAGAAAGTTTTTAACGATGTAAAGTTAGAAGAGAGAGATAAAATGGCATCATCATCATCAATGATTCATAGTTCCACCACCATCATTATCGTCATCACATCTCAACTGCAGGATATTAAAGTGCCTTCCCTTCTTAAGTACCCTGTCACTCATCATCAGCATATCACTATCAGTCCCACTATAATCAACACAGAAATTAGAGCCACCACCACAACTAACAACATCATTGTAAACATCACCACTATAGTAATCAACACCAATACCACCACTGTCACCACCACTACCATCGCTGCCACCACTACCATCACCACCACAATTCCTCACCTGTAGGATGTTAAAGTGTCTTCCTTTCATGAGCACGCTATCCCTCATCATACAGCTCCACCAAACCATCACGACCACCACTACCCTCACCACCAAACCATCAACACCACCACCACCACCACCACCACCACCAGCACCACCAGCAGCGTCGCCATCACCTTACCTGTTGGATGTTAAAGTGTCTTCCTTTCATAAGCACCCTATCCCTCATCATACAGCTCCACCAAACCATAACCACCACCACAGCCATTCCGACCACCACCACCACCACCACAGCCATTCCGACCACCACCACCACCACCACCACAACCACCACCACCACAGCCATACCACCACAACCACCACCACCATCACCTCACCTGTAGGATGTTAAAGTGTCTTCCTTTCATGAGCACCCTATCCCTCATACAGTTCATGACCTTCTGCCAGGGGCAGGCTCCTACCCCTATTCTATGGATGGGATGGTCTTCAGGTAGCATCCATTCACTCCATCGGTTCACAATGCCCCCTATCACAAAGGGTGCAAACTCCCTGTACCTGATAGGAATGCACGAAAGAGTTAAGCAAATCTTAATTTGCATCTGTCCTCTTTTTCTAACCTCTCTGAATTTTTACATCTTCTTCCCAACATCATTCATATCTCATATTTTATCCATCCTAAGATACCAGTTTTACTACTTGTATAAATACATTAAATATAAATACATAAACTCAACTTTTTACTTACTTTAACTTGTGAAGTTTTAAAATATTTAAACATTTCTAATAAAAATATATTCTTAAAGAGCATCACTCTCCAAAAAGGCTTCTGATATTGTTTAGTTCATTCAAATTGTCATTAAATTATAAAAATCGACTTATAACTGTGGACAAAGAACGACTGCAACACAATGTCATTTACTTGCTATTTATTCCAAAATGACCCTAAGACCCTGTCGCGTCACAACGCCCGATGTCTAGTTACTTTAATACTGGTCTTACCATCAATAGTTCTGGTTTATAAAATTCTACATGTTAAAGCATATCACTTCAAAGTATACACCAATCAATATGGAATAAACCTGCCATTGCCAGTAGTACTTACATTTCATTGACCTCACTGTTAAGGATCTTGATGTGGATACTGTTAAGCTCTTCTGCAGCTTGGCAATTGATCAGATCTTTGACAAACCCGAAGATTGCTGCATGGTCCTTGCTCTTGATGCGTCTCTTGGGATCAGCCATCCACCTCCACGTCATCAAGATCAGATGATAGGGGCTGATCAGGACATTGGCATTGGGGAAGGTTGCTTGGACGATCTCCGGCTTGAAGTGCTCCTCGTCGACAAGGAAGTAGGAT
The DNA here is from genome assembly GCA_035222895.1 of Strongylocentrotus droebachiensis. NCBI lineage: Eukaryota > Metazoa > Echinodermata > Echinoidea > Camarodonta > Strongylocentrotidae > Strongylocentrotus > Strongylocentrotus droebachiensis. The sequence continues at coordinate 33,469 of JAVYIG010014193.1, forward strand.
GGTCCGTCGCGTCCTCTGCAACCGAAGGCATCATCCGGGATCAGCATCTTGAAGAGTTCCAGGCCCTGCGTGATAAAGACGTGGTCCATGGACGACAGAACTAGGAACCCAAGAGGAATCCCTCCAGCGTTGCTCGGGACCATGAAGGACACTACATAGCACATGACCTGACCAAAGCTCTGGTATGTCCCGTCTACAATGCACAGTTCATTCGCTGCAGGCAGATTGGCGTGGGCCCGCCTCATGAGGGGGGTGCAGATCGCAATGATCATATCGTCTCTGTCACCAGTAATCCTCGCAAGGTGGGCATGAGCTGGGTGCATCTCATTCACATGCTTTGATATCAGCTGCTCAAGATCTTCATAGAGTTCCTTCAGATTCACGGTGTTCTTCCGCTTACGATTTGAGCCCCGGATACGAGTCCTGTAACCATGAGCAAAGAAGTCTTTGCTTGCATCTTCCTCCTCCTCCAATTCCTCTTCTTCGACATATGATGCGGTTGCTAGGCTTGAATTGTCCATCAACGAGGTGCTGCTGAGAAGACCGGAGCTGGCCATCAAAGATGACGTGTCCATAAAAATGATTCCAGAGTTGTCCTTGATCACATCTGCTTCAACAACAGTGTTTCCTTCAAATAAAAACAAGAACCAGTTGGTAAACTGCATGAGTATTGCAGTGGGGGTTACAAAACCAATCCTCAAAAAAAGTTTCCTGAGAGTACTAATTTAATTTTTCTTTTCTTTCCGTAAACAATTCAATTTCAGGGGATGCTTCAAGGGCTACGGCGTTAATGGGCTTACGATAGCTCAGGCAGGTAAAAAATTAATATTTATTTTTTGGGGGCTACTTTTCAACCTTGCCTGCATAAAAATAACATTCTAAAATTTGTTTTGCATTGAACTCTATGCAAATTTAAGGGGGCTCTTTTCTGATTTTCGGGGGCTATTTCGCCCAAAGCCCCCGTGTATTTTTTTCACTGAGCTAAGGAGCAAAGATGACATAACATTACCTCCTACATCCAGTTTCATCCTCTTTGTCTGGGTGACCTCTCCGTCTCCTTCGTCCCCCTCCATGATCACCTCTGTACCCAGCCCGTTGGGGAGTCCCCCAGCATGAGATACCCCTAGGGTGGTGGCGCCCAAGGTCACAGGGGTGCTGGTCTGGGTCACGCCAATATTGCGTTGCTTGGTGGACTTTATCGGTTTCATCATTTGCGGCTTCCTCTCTCGCATCATGCGGTAGAAAATCCTACACGCAATTCAAGAAAAGTCAGAAGAATATGTTGAAATCACTAAATAATAAAAGGCAATTGTTATTTACTTATTTTCCATCACTTTCCTGGTCGTTTGTTGCTCGTTTTCAACTTCTGTCAACATCACCGTTACCACCATTTACCATTAGTATTATTCCAGGTTCGTTCTCATTACAATACTTTGCCAAACCTGTAAAACATAGGCCATGTCGGGATTGTACGCCCTGTCCAGAATCATCTTCTCGTAGTCTATCCAGTTCTCCGCCCAACGCATCGACTAAAAGAAGCTCCACGCACCTCCCTAACCGTACGGCTATGAGAACGCTCTATTATTATCATAATCATTATTAATGTTTCAGTAGTCATTTAACATTGCCAAACCTGTAGTTCCCTACCTGTAAACATATGCCATGTCAGGATTGTACGCCCTGTCCTGAATCATCTTCTCGTAGTCTATCCCGTTCTCCGCCCAGCGCTTCCACTGAAAGAAACTCCACGCCGTCAGGGCGCTATGACCCGCCTTGAAGAGATCAGTGTAGAAATCCTCGAGCGTCTTGTCCACTGGACGGAAGCGGAGCGCGTACTCGCTCTTCGTGTCGTGGTTGTGGGTGTGCGTGATGGAGATCATTGCGGGGTAGTCTGGCATATGGACGTCTTGATTTCTGATCAGAACGGAATCAGTATTTAAACTTTTTTAATGCTGATATTCTAAATTTTACTTTAGTCTTGATTTCTGATCAGAACAGAATCAATATTTAAACTTTTTAATGGTGATATTCTGAATTTTACGTTACTAAAATGCACTTACAGGACAATTTTTGTTACCATCTACCAAAAAATATTTTGCAGTGGCTGCTTCAAAAATGTGGAACAATATTCCACTTTCCATCCGAGAATTAATCTGGCTTGCCTCTTTCAAAAGATTTCTTTACATTTACTTGTACTCTCAGTGATATACTGGTAATGTTTTTTCATTTCATGAGTCAATGTATTTTATGTTTCTCTTCAAGTTCTATTTTTTGTAACTTTAATTCTAATAGTGCTCAACACAATTTATATTATTATTATTATACAAATGAATTTACATAGACTTGACCGAGAACGACTTGGTGAGAAATAAAAATACTAATCTGCCTACAAAATTCAAAATGTATAGAAAGATCCCCTGTCTATAAAGACCACATTAGTTGTCTCCCTTGAACTAAATTTCCATTCCTTTATTCGGACGACACCAAGACCATACTGATACTAATTGGTGTATATTATACAGGTACTGGTACACTGAATGTGGGACAAAAGTTGACCGTGGTATTCCCTGTTTGTTCCATTGGTTCAAAGAAGACTGTTAAAGAGGAACCTGTACATAAAGACGTGACAGACATGTGCGCTATATAAGAAGCCACCATTATTATTATTACATAAAGACAACCTGTCTATAAAGATTGCTTGCCTTGTCTCACATGCGTGGTCTTTATAGACAGATGTCATTTCCATGACTTACCTACTGAGACGATTCTTTGAAACAAGCTAAGCAATCTTCATAGACGGGTGGTCTCTATAGACAGGTTTCATTTCCATGACTTACCTACTGAGGCGATTCTTTGAGATTTCCTTAACGTAGACCCTGATGGCGATGTTCAGCTTCGCTTGACACCCGGTGTGTTGGGGTCCACGCCACGCACTGCTTCGGTCGGTCAGCGCTCTCTTCGGAGTCTCGTTCTTCTTCCTTGGAAAGATGTTGTGTTGGCACTTTAGGTTTCTCTATTGAATCACGAATAAAAGTCATTAGCTTGGGGAGATGTTGTGTTGGCCACTTTAGTTTTTCTGTCATATAGTGAATAAAAGTCATGAACTTTTGATCAACCTTCAACCGCTGTTCAAGAGAGTACATAACAAACTTGGAGAAGATACAAAGTTTGAGTGAATGGAAAGATGTTGTGTTGGCACTTTAGGTTTTTCTGTCGGATAGCGAATAAAAGTCATGAAATTTTGATCAACCTTCAACCACTGTTAAAGAGAGTACATCACAAACTTGGTGAAGATACAAAGTTTGAGGGACTTTTTATAAAGTACCAATGGGATATCAATCTCACCAATAAGGATTGTGTAGCATTGCATGAAATAAACTAATAACCTAATGTTTGTTCTTTATAATAATGTTGTTCTTTTTTCATATTCATGTCAATTTCGTTATTCTTGCATTATTTTCTTTGATTTCCTTTTTACGTCGTTTAGTATGAATTGTATCGTAATGTTTTAATTTCTGTTCACAGCCTCACTGAAATACAGCTTCTAGCTTAGAGTGATTTACCGCTGCAAACCAGCAAACAAACAAATCAAATTTAACTTTAATAGGCTGCTTCCAAGAATAATCACCAATTTTGTTTGGAATTAGTACTCTGGCTTTAGGCGGGCTTTATAAGCATTCAGGTGACACCCTGTGGTGTGGTGATATGGAATTTCTTCCAAAGACAACAACTCCAGGCTTTAGTCATCAAAGATATAGGGTCAGGTTTAGGGTTGTCACTGAGTTTAAAGAGAAAGTTGAGGTCTGGGAAGAGGTGAAAAATAATTTGTGAGCGCTCAAACTTCTATTTAACATTATCATTATATTACGATCCTCACCTGGTATAGTATGCGGACAGCCTTTGATTTCCGATTGCCATGACCGACCCGATACTGGGTATAGCTGACCATCTGGTACTCCTCGATCCATCTATCCATGTCCTTCTCTGTATTGATGGGCAGACGGAGACCGATCTTGAACTGGTCCGGCTTGTCCGGATCCGGAATCTCGATGGCACAGATGTGGTAGTCGTAGCCGCTGGGAAGTAATGCCTGAAAGAATAGTAAGCCAAAGAGGGCGTTTTCGATTGAGGTATAAATGTCTCATATTCTCCTCTTTTCCCTAATTTTTTTTATTATACTTTTCATCTTTCTCAAAAAGTGCCGATATTTAAATTCATTTATTTAGGCAAATATATTCTGTCATCATACAACTTATGGATACTGCTAAAGGAGGCAGTTATGATTACAAATTTAAAATGAAGATATTCCATTTCCTCTTTTCCTGTAATATTGACTTCCCTTTTTATACATCGTTCCGATAATGACACATTAAAACAAAATCATTTTAGAGTTCATGAAGATTTGTGGTATTTAATTTACTTAAGCTGTGTATTAACTCCTTCACATATTCGAACTAAAGTCTCCTCAATCCCCCCCCCCCCCCCCCAACAAATATATTTTTCAAGAATTTTGATATTTCCTTCAAATTAACCTAGTTATTAACTCCCTTTAAAATTGCGAAATCTCACCCAAATTTCTGGATGGTTCTTGTCGACATCTTTCAGAGGCCCCTTGCACGCAGACGACATCCTCAGAGCAAGATGGCTCTCTCCGTGGTACTCCCCTAGCTCCCCTTCCCCGGCCCCTGCTGCCGTGTAAACCTTTGGAGTTGGCTTTTGATACGGTTCCCCAAGCTGCTCTAGATTGCTTTCACTTTCAGGCTCGGTCTCCCAGCTTTCTTGAGGCTGAAGACCGATGTCTTTGCTGTTCACAGGATCAGCGGACGACGTTGCAGTGTCATCTTGGTGGATGCTGACAGCAGAGCCACACGCTTCATCGTCCGGTGCATCTGTGGCTTCGTTTGGGTCCTCATGAGGCTCAGCCGTCGAGGCCATGTTTTCTCTGCCAAGGTCTGAATTACAATCAAAGATATTTAATATCATTCAATATCGGTTATTACTGGTTATTACTGATACTGGTCATGCAACAAAATGCTTTTATGGATGAAATTGTTTGTAGTTGAGGCCGAGGCCGAGGCAGTGATACGCAGAACGGCTACGGCCACACGGACCTGAGGCGCGAGGCCTCTTTGAGCCGCGAGCAGTAAGAAGGCTCCAGCCGTTGAGCGCTGGGCTGGGGCCCCGTAGGGTCAGCAGACCATCAGCGTCATCTCGACCCCGAACCTCTAAAGGCAAGCACAAGAAAAGGGTTTCTACATGCTTTAAATCATTTCCAATACCCTAGCTTCTTATTTCATGTCAGTACATCATATATAGATAGTAAATAGGGCCGAATATGTAAACATTTGGAATTTTAAAGCAGTAAGAGACTCACAATTTGTTGAGGTGTTTGGACTCGGCGGCGCAGTATTACGGTGTCCTTCTTAAAAAATGAGGCAAATAGAAAAGTAAATTTTTCGTCCAGGCAAAAAAAAGAAACAAAAAGAAAAGTGTTTTATAGTGCGGTACGGTATGTAATCCCGTAGGATTTTTGTGCCAAAGTTGATTTTTTGGCTGTTTTGGCTTAAAAAGGGTCCCAATTGGCCAAAAATGATGGGGTTCAAATTTTCAGACCCCTCCTTCATTTCCTGGGGGGTCCTAGACCGGGAGCCAGGGGTGTCACCCTAGCTGGGCAGGAAACAAATTTTCATGTGCACAGATGTAAAGATCGCATAGCTCCACATAACAAATTGACCGTCTGGCTTGTTCCAAGTGGTGGATGTGGCCAGGGGGACGCCCCCACCAAAAAAGTGTCCCTTTTGACGACAAAATAGTATTGTGTAAATCATATGTTAAGGAAACCTTAAAACACCATGAGTTTGGTGTCATATGAAAGAGAGTTAAATTATCTACATTTTGATACCAATTTCAAAGAATTTGGGATTAATTAACATCGCAAATTTAAGTAAAAAACATGATTTTTGTGATTTTTTTCGAAAAATTTAATCTTATAAAAAAAACATTATTTTCCATAATCAAAATTGGAGAATTGCATTTTTTCATAACTTTCCAGGTATTTGCTTATGTACAACGACAATATCCTGTGCGAGGGAGAGGTTTAAATATCGTTTAAAAAAAAAGTTATAGCAATCCAAAGTTATTGATTTGACTTCCACAAAAACAACATCTTTGCCCGCATGTGTAATAACTGTATGCATTTACGTGCATGAGTGTATTAAGGACCTGTTTGGTGTGTTTACATCGAGTTTTAAAGATAACTTTGAACTAAAACCTCTAATCACCATGTATTTGGTGTCAAAAGATGGATAATTAAAATACCTTCATTCTGATTTCAATTTCAATGAGTGATGTAGTGTGTGAAATATAAATTTTGAGCCAAAAAGATGCTTTATTGTAGATATTCCTCTGATTTTTGCCAGTATATCGGTATATTAACTGGACAAAAGTGATTAGACATTTAGTAGTGCAGAAAGTTCAAAGGATTTAGAGCGCTGATTGCAATTGATAAGTTTTTCTCCTGTACTCTGGGATGTTTCAGGAAATGTGGGCATTGGCAGTTGCCTCCCCCCCCCCCACCCCCACCCCGCCCCTTCCAGCCGCTTGTCATAATCTTGCCAATGCCCAAGACAAGTTAGTGCATCGATCAACATGAATTATAATATCGCCATATTTGGTTTAATGGTTTATTTTGCCTGACTACTAAGAAAACACGTTTATGCTTGTAAGCAACCAATACTCCGCATAATTGCTATTGTGATAAGATTAGAATGACATAAACTTTTCTCAAAAAATAGTTTCGGCTAGGTATGCAAAGTTATTCTTTCTCTCGATTACAAGTAATTCGGTACTAAAATCGAAGGAACATTATGAAACTACTTGATTCGATTGAATCTTAGTTTTAGTTTTTGTGTGTTTCAAATAGGAAGTTCCAGAACTACAATTGAGATCAATTTGAAATCTTTTCTGCTTAGCCATGAATAATTTAAAATCGTTACTAACTCCTTGAACTTCTAAGGATCTCACGATTTGATGATTGGAAAATGTCATTAGGTACCAGCTTATAATTTTGACAACACATCACCGTCTACATTAGAGTTCTATGATGCCTGTTGCATATTAAAATCATATGGTCTTTTTGAACATGTTGCTGAAATGACATGATTTTCTGTGATTTTTTTCTCTTTTTGGGAGGTAAATTATACTTTTGTATGCCTTTGTTGGAAAATGACAAGTCTCCCCAATTTTCATGTCACGGCCTGCAAAACGGTAGGGCTCGAGCCCTCCTCACTTTTTAATAGAAAAAGTATGTTAAAGAGGAAAAGAAAGGAAGAGAGAAAGAAAGAATGAGTAACCTGCCAGTGTCACAAATGAGGTATCAAAATATGCTCTTCTGACCGTAATTAAATACCTAAAACCCCTGAGCTTGCGGGGGCTCCACACCCTGGACCTCACCAAGGGCACTAAGACGGGTCCCTGAATGCTCATCTGACCATAATTAAATGCCTTAAACGCTGAGCTTCATGGGACACAGCCCCCTGGACCCTACTTCAATTAGTGACATGCCAGTGTCACAAATAAGGTATCTAAATATGCTTAGCTGACCGTATTTAATGCCTAAAACCCGTGCAGCTTCCGAGGGCTTCGCCCCTTGACCAGGCGCGTAGCCAGAGTTTGATGTTTGGGGGGGCACATAGTTAACATGTAATCGATCGAGGTCAAAAAAGGGGTCTACAAAATTTCAACCGATCCTGGAAATTTTAGGGGGGGCACGTGCCCCCCCCCCCCCGTGCCCCCCCGTGGCTACGCGCCTGCCCTTGACCCCGCCGGGGCAAAGACACTGGACCCCACGCCAACTTACGCTGCACTCGCTCCGCTCTACCTGATCGTTAATACTCCACTTTGAAAAACGTTCCGCGGGGCCGGCATGTAACGTGTAAAAGTGGTGGTGGTGCAGGTTTTTCTTCTGCCCCCAAAAAAACGTTTTTGCTCATTACGCCACTGCCCCTGAAAGGTGAGCCCCCTGGAATGTTTTCCCCCTCCCCCAATTCCAAACGGTTGAACTTTCTGCACTACTAAATGTCTAATCACTTTTGTCCAGTTAATATACCAATATACTGGCAAAAATCAGAGGAATATCTACAATAGAGCACCTTTTTGGCTCAAAATTTATATTTCACACACTACATCACTCATTGAAATTGATATCAGAATGAAGGAATTCAATTATCCATCTTTTGACACCAATACATGGTGATTAGAGGTTTTAGTTCAAAGTTATCTTTAAAACCCGATGTAAACACACCAACAGGTCCTTAATACACTAATGCACGTAATTATGCATACAGTTATTACACATGTGGGCAAAAATGTTGTTTATGTGGAAATCAAATCAATAACTTTGGATTGCTATAACTTTGTATTGAAAAGATATATAAACCTCTCCCTCGCACAGGATATTGTCGTTGTACATAAGCAAATACCTGGAAAGTTATGAAAAATGCAATTCTCCAATTTTGATATATGGAAAATAATGTTTTTTTTTATAAGATTACATTTTCGAAAAAAATCACAAAAATCATGTTTTTACTTAAATTTGCGATGTTAATTAATCCCAAATTCTTTGAAATTGGTATCAAAATGTAGATAATTTAACTCTCTTTTATATGACACCAAACTCATGGTGTTTCAAGGTTTCCTTAACATATGATTTACACAATACTATTTTTGTCGTCAAAAGGGACACTTTTTTGGTGGGGGCGTCCCCCTGGCCACACCCCACCACTTAGAACATGCCAGACGGTCAATTTGTTATGTGGAGCTATGCAATCTTTACATCTGTGCACATTAAAATTGGTTTCCTTCCCAGCTAGGTTGACCCCCACTGGCTCCCGGTCTAGGACCCCCCCAGGAAATGAAGGAGGGGTCTGAAAATTTGAACCCCATCATTTTTGGTCAATTGGGACCCTTTTGAAGCCAAACAGCAAAAAAAATCAACTTTGGCACAAAAATCCTACGGGAGCTGTCTCAGTGACATACCGTACCACACTATTTAGGCTAGATTCTATTATTTATTTTGAGCTCTGTGAAACAATTACTGCTAAATACGTAACGGCAGCGGCGGGGGAACTTTTTTAAAAGTAGATGGGGGCATTTTAAAGAGAGAGAGAGAGAGAGAGAGAGAGAGAGAGAGAGAGAGAGAGAGAGAGAGAGAGAGAGAGAAGGGGAAATATTGATAATAGTCCATCATTCATTCGCATTTTGATGCATTCGGAGTATTATTGTGGGGGGGGGGGGGGAGGGGTGGTGGGGGGGGGGGGTGGAGCAAAGCTAGCGAAGGAAGTGGAGCGTAAATTGGCGTGGGGTCCAGAGGTAAAGCCCCTGTGGGAGTCAAGGGACGGAGCCCCATGGAGCTCAAGGGGGTTTAGGCATTTAATTACGGTTTAGAATTTAGAATTTAGAATTTTAGAATTTTA
>JAVYIG010014194.1:0-42935 GCA_035222895.1 Strongylocentrotus droebachiensis
TTTTGCTTCTTCAGGGTTCGTACGGGTCATGGAAAACCTGGAAAGTCATGGAATTTTACTTTATTGCTTTTAAGGCCTTGAAAGTCATGGAAAATTATTTTTTCCATTGGAAAGTCATGGAAAGTCATGGAATATCAAAATTATGGACAACTATAGTATTTTCTCACTATACAAGTGAATAAATGGAGATATTTCAACCATTTTCTTCTCGTATTTTCTTTCATTCGTAACATACCGACTGATTGTACTTGTGAATGTGTTCACTATGATCGATGGATAAGCGCTGTGTACGTGGGTGTGTACGTGTACGATACGAACTACGTGTGTATGGTCAGTGTATGGCGGTACGGTCCACATCGTGCGCACATGGCTAGCTTGCGAGCGAGCTCGCTAGCGCTAGCTCAGTTCAGCAAGCTAGCGCACGTGTACGTGTGCAGTGTGTGTGTGCATATGATGATGGTGCCAACGCGACATGTGACACTCCAAGAACGAATGTAATGCCTCGATTGCACTTTGGCTTTGCATTAAATTGCGACCACTTAGACTACTACAATTTTTACACTTCTCCAATAAATGAGGAAAAAGTAAATTAGTAATATTTGTTTTTTAATTTTCATTATTTAAATAAAAAAGGAACAATACTGACGTGTCAACAAGGCAAATTGGCAGCGCTAGCTCGTTGACGATCTATATATCGACGCGACGGCATGTGTTTTGAAACTTTTGTGCATGTGTTGATTCTTCATGAAACGGAGTTGTTTATTTTCACAGACCTTGGAACTCGTCACGTGGATATTTTCACCATTACAAATTTTGTGGAAGTGATATTCAAAATGCCTGGAAATTGTCATTTTAAGGATGCTTGGTTAGAACACCCGGATTACCGTGGCTGGATTTTGAAAGAAAGTTCCGATCTGGGGACTGCTAGATGTGCTGTTTGTATGTGTAAATTCAGTGTCCGTAATATGGGCGAAGCAGCCGTCAAGAGCCACAAGAAGAGTGAAAAACACACAGCAAACCTCCAACAGCAACAACGTCGTAAGTGAGCATTTTTAATGTGAATTTTACCGATCCTTTATTGAGCATGAATCCAAATAATGACTGATAATAATTATATAAAAATGAAAGATTTGAGATTATTTAGCGATGCGATGTCACCTCGCAGGCATTGGTTACTGCTTACTGCGACCAGCCCGTTCGGGAGCGTCCCCGGCCCCGGGCCGGGCCGGCTAGGTTACTGCATGCAACAGCCCGAACGCTAACCCAGGGGGCTCCGCACTCACACGCCAGTGTTGTACCGGGCACTGTATGTGGACTGCAGAAAAAAAAAAAAATAATAATTTACCTTAAAATTGACCCCAAAAATCATAAAACTAAATTTTGTACTTACAATTGGGTCCAACAGTTTGCTTGCCTTGAGAAGTATTTCCTCCTTTCTATTTCTTTAAAATATGTTTTTAAGGAATGAGTCAAAAATTAGTCCACTTGTCTTAGTGACTTACATCAATTGGCCAAAAGTTGCCGTGAATTTTTTTTTTTTTTCCTTCCCCATACTGTCAAACGGTTGTCAAAATAGGAAAACGTTTATGCTTTTAATGGTCGTTTGAACGGCAGTTAAACGTTTTGACTCGGCCCTAAATCTTACCAAATGATGATATTTATATTTTATTTATTTTAATAGACATTTTTTTCTTTTCTCCTAGATTCTACTCTCTCACTCAAGAGCTTCTTCAAGGCAAAAGGTGCAGAAAGTTCATCAGTATCTATCACGTCTACAGATGCAACAACCAGTACTTGTGCGCCATCAACCTCTAAAGTGACAACTCCCATTCCTGTTGCTGCAAGAGAGGAAACTTTAAAAGCTGAAATACTCTGGTGTCTGAAAGTGGTGGAGGATCATTTATCATTTCATTCTTGCCAGCACAACAGTGAGCTCTTTCAAAGAATGTTTCCGGACTCAGCTATTGCTAAGGGTTTCACGTTGTCAGAAACAAAATGTCGGTATATGACGGTGTTTGGTTTGGGCCCATATGTGCAAGACCTCCTTTATGACAACATAAAACAATCAAACCACTATGTGATACTGTTTGATGAAAGCCTCAACAAGAAGCTCCAGAAAAAGCAGATGGACTTCCTCATAAGAACATGGCAACACAATGAAGTTTGCACTCGCTACTTGACGTCTGTGTTCATCGGACATGGTTCAGCTGTTCACCTCAAGGAAGAACTGAATAAAGTTCTGCACACAGTTGGCTTGGAAAAATTACTGCAAATATCAATGGATGGTCCCAACGTTAATTGGAAGATGTATGATGACTTTACGCGAGAGTACACTGCTGACCTGACCAAATCCATACTGAATATAGGCTCATGCGGGCTCCATATAGTTAATGGTGCTTTTCTGACAGGTGCCAAGGCTGCTGACTGGGAGGTGGAAAGCTTTCTATCATCCTTGTATTACCTGTTTTCTGATTCCCCTGCCAGAAGAGAGGATTATCAGAAGATAACTGGAGATCATACCATGCCACTTAAGTTTTGCAAGACCCGATGGCTGGAAAACCTTCCTGTTGCAGAGAGAGCAATCAGCATCTGGGAGAGTGTATGTGCGTATGTTAAAGCAGTAGAAGAGAAGAAAATCCCTCACCCAAAGAACAAGTCCTTTGAAACTGTTTCAAAATGTACTCATATAACTGATTTCTTAGCAAGACTGTACTTCTTCATATCTGTTGCAAAGCTGGTCAATCCTTTCCTAACAGACTATCAGACTGATGCACCAATGCTGCCCTTTTTAGCTGAAGACCTTACTAGAATGCTTGCATCCCTTATGCAGCGATTTTTAAAGCTGGACAGGAGTACCATTACTTCTCCTTACAAGATAATGCAGGTAGATGTTAGCAGTGAGGCCATTCAGCTGCCCTTGGCCAAGTTGGACATTGGATTCTACACTGAGAAGAAGCTGAAAGATCTGAAGGCGAAAAATATCATCAGTGAGCTGAAAGTTCTGGAATTTCGCACTCAAGCAAAGAAGTTTCTTGCTGCAATGACCCGGAAGCTCATTGAGCGATGTCCGCTTAAGTATGCACTTGTGAGAAATATAGGATGCTTGAGTCCAAAGAACATGGCAAAAGACAAAGAAAACTCCACTGCAAAGCTGAAGAGGGTGCTTAACACCCTTAGTGATGCCCACAGACTTAAGGATTCATGTGACGATATCCTAAGAGAATACTCAGAAGCATGTGATGAGGCATCAAGAAGTGCAGAGATGAGAGACTTTGATCCAAAGAAAGAGAGATTGGACTCTGTAATGTGCAAATTTCTGTCCGAGTCTCGCTATTCGACCCTCTTAAAGTTGGTCCGCATGTTGCTTGTCTTGTCCCATGGACAAGCCTCCATTGAGAGAGGTTTCTCAATCAACAACGAAGTTGAAGAGGACAATCTCCTGGGACACTCACTGATATCATTGAGGGCCATTTATGACCATATCAAGTATGTTGGAGGAATCAAGAATGTGACTATTGACAAATCAATCATGTTGGCTGCGTCTGCAGGCAGGCAGAAATACCACATCTATCTCGATGAACAGAGGCGTAAAAAGGAAAAGGAAAAGAAAGAAGGAAAGAGAAAAGGACTGATGGATGGTTTGGAAGAACTAAAGGCCAAACAAATGAGACTGCAAGCAGATGTGAAAAGTCTTCACACCTCAGCAGACAAGTATGCTGAGGAAGCAGAGTCACAAGGAAGATTGACTTGTATTTCCAAATCAAACAGCCTCCGACGTACAGCAAAGGAGAAGGCATCCCAGTTACAAGTAATTCAGAAACAGATTGATGAACAGCTGAATGCCATTAAGAATTATTAAAGAACTTGGACAGTTTGTTACCAATGCCACCAAATATTCAGACAGGTGCAATGTGTAGAGGGATTTCTTTCAAACAGCTACATGAAGATGTCTCAAGAAAAAACTCATTCAGAAATTATTGACCAGCTTAATGCTAGCGAAACAAGAATTCATCAGCTGATGTGAGTAGGCCTACTGTGTTTTGTTGGTGAAATCAAAATTGGTGATGGTATGTGTGTGAGTTTGTGTGTTGGTGTTGTTTTGTTTTCTTTTTTTTTGGGGGGGGGGTAGTTACCTTGTACATGCAAAGGAGAGCTATTGAAGGAATCATGGTGGTCCATGAAACCAGGAACAGGCAATTTGTATTCTTTAGAAGTGAAAATTGCCATTAAAAAATGGACAATTGTTGATATGAATACATGTATGTGTAATTGTAAGAATATTATATAGCAGTGCATATCGAATATGATGAAAAAATAACATGTAATTGTAACAGATGAAATAACTAGATAACAAAAGCTGCCTTTCTATTAGTAGACTTGAAACATGCACTTTGCTTCGCTTTGATTTGAGATCAAATTTTCAGTCTACCGTGTAAAAAAAATGTGTAAAAGTCATGGAAAGGTCATGGAATTCTGGCTAGAAAAGTCATGGAAAGTCATGGAATTAAATTTATGAGAAAGAGTATGAACCCTGTTCTTGGTTCTGCATGTAGATAGTGTGATTAGATAAAAGATGATTGATTGATTGATGATTGATTGAGTGATTGATTGATTGATGAAGTTTGTTCATTTATTTTTTTTAATTCATTCTTGCACAAATTAGCAGGATATATAAAACTGAAACGTATATTTAATGCAATGGAAATTATGTGATTGATGGACGACTAGATGGTTGGATTGATTGTTTCATTGCTTAGTAGTAGCAGCAGTAGTAGAATAGGTAATAGTAGTAGTAATAGTAGTAGTAGTAGCAGTAGTAGTAGAATAAGTAATAGTAGGAGTAGTAGTAGTAGTAGTGGTAGTAGCAGTAGTAATAGTAGTAGCAGCAGCAGTACTAGAATAAGTAGTAGTAGTACCATTAGGAGGAGTAGGAATAGGAGGAATAGTAGTAGTAGTAGTAGTAGTAGTAGTAGAAGTAGTAGTAATAGTAAAAGTAGAAGTAGTATAATAAGTAATAGTAGTAGGAGTAGTAATAGTAGGAGGAGTAGTCCTAGTAGGAGGAGGAGTAGTAAAGAAAGGCATTAATATATTTGTCGGTAATTGGTGGCTAGTTTTGTTTTCTAACCAATGTTTTTTTTTCCAGGGAGTGCCGGTGATGCGCCAAATGTGGTTCTCAAATTGCAGAAGATCCCTACTCTTGGAGGGGGTAGGAGAAAGCAATGATACGTCATATTACTCCAGGAAGTGCCTGAAAATGCGTCTAATGTGGTTCTAAAATTGCAAATGCTTCCTACCCTCTCAGACCCACCCCGCTTGGTTGCTCCGCTCCCTCACCACTAAGCCTCGCTCTGTCGCTTCATCGTTTTACATATATTTCACCCATGCCGTTTTGTCCCCCCCCCCCCACCCCCCCCGTAGGAAATTCCTGAATCCGCCACTGATGCCCATACCCCTTGAGCTTCGGGGGCTCTGCCCCTTGACCCCCGCCGGGGCTTTGCCCCTAGACTCCACTTTGAAAAACGTTCAGCGGGGCCTGCATGTTAAAGTGGGGGTGATGAAGATTTGTTTTTGTCTGCCCCCCCCCCCCCCCCCATTACACCACTGGTAGAATAAGTAGCAGTAGAAGAATAATAGTAGTAGTAGTAGTAGTAGTAGTAGTAGACTTTATTGTATAAGTTGTTTAGCCCAAGGCTAGTCTGCCACGAGATCCATTGCACAGATTTAAAAAACATACATTATCATATGAATAACATGGAAAGTGAGTTATCAAATAATTTAAAGCATTAAAATACACTTAAAAGGTAAGTATTATACTCTTTATCACTATACTAGAACACCTACCAAAACATTGAGATGAAACGAAAAGAAAAAACAACAACATAGTTTTCAATAGTACAGTTTGTGTAATTTTGACTTCCTGTCATTACCATAAGGCTTTAAAAAAAAATGAATACATAGTTCTTATACATGTATTTTGTTTACCTCTTTTTTTTTTGTCTCTTCGCTTTCTTCTCCAATTCGCCTATTCTCTGTTTAAATCAATTCTTCAGGCTGTATATAAAAGGACACAAAAAGATTTCAAAAGTGATACAGACTTTGGGGGAAACCCCCAAGACATTAAACAGAAAATATAAAAGAACACTGAACGAAATATAATTACATTTCATCTAGTCTTTCGTTTTCTCAGTCATTAACATATTTAAGGGGCACCTTGACATCCGTATATAAAATTCACGATAACATGATTTATTAGGACCTCATTATATGCTTGATTGATTAGTTTTAAGAGCTAGTGCCCCGTGAAATGAAGAACAAATGAAAATGTTATCGTTAACGACTTTTAAAATCCCAGGTCTTCTCAACTAGTTTATTAGAAGTGCCAAAACGAAAATAATTGGTATAGTTGAAATGCCAACCTGTATATTTGACTGTGCTGCGAGGGAGCGTAGCGACCGAGCCGACACCGGGCGGGGTCCATGGGCGAAGCCCTATATATTAGAGGTGCACGGGGAGGAGCCCCCTGAAGCTAGGGCTTTCTAAAGGCCCAGATGTGGCATTTTAACACCTTTTTTCTAAATATATCAATCATAATTTCATATTGATGTGAACAAAATAGGACAATTCTTGGGCAAATTACACTGGAGGTAAATTTGTATGTAGTTTTTTGGGTGCAATGAACACGGGAAATGTCAAAATTAAGTGAAAATCAAACAAACAAAAGCAAAATGTGTTTCCAGAGATCGGTAATGTTAAAAATGGTAGCACATCGTAAGCTTATTGTCGTTTAGAGCTCAGGTTTAGAGTCGTATAAAATGGTACCTTGACCTACCTTGTCCTAAGCCTTCCGCACCATCTGGGAGATGTGTGATGGCTTCTGCTTCATGACCTCAAGCCAGATCTTTCTATCTTGTGACGTTCTGGTCGCTTCTGTGAGGGATCCCAGACATCTAGTAGCACAATCGGCCTTTACACAATCTAAACATTTCTTGGCTGGTCTACCCCGGGGTCTATCACCATGAATATTAGAAGTTAGGAGTATCTTTGGGTATAGTGATGGTCTCATCCTGTTTCATCACAAGTGATAAGAGGATACTGTTTTTTTTCTTCCTCTCATTAGAAGTGAGGAGGAAGAGGGGGAGGACTCGGGGGGGGGGGGTAAAATGGTAAATAAACATTAAATTCCTCTTCGTTTGTTATTAAAGCAGACATTTTGAGCTCAGCATTGACTGCGACTTCTTGATTTTGCTGATTGTTCATTCTAAATCATTATTTTTTTTTGGGGGGGGGAGGGGGGGGGAGGCAACAGTCGCGCACTCCTCCGACTGACCGCAAGCGCCACAAGTTATCCGAGTTTGCTCAAACCTTTTTGACTGGTTTGTCTGATTTTTCTGCTTTTATTGAAAGTAAATTATCTTTGGAGTGGACTTGCCCTTTAATAGGCCGGGTTAATTTGGTGCTCTAGCTCTCAGCCGATCGAGGGGGCAGATTCCACCCCCACCCCCACCCTATGGGATCTGGGCCATGGAGTGAAGGAAACTTTAAAAAAAAATTAATGAAGTTTCATACCTATATCTTTTGTGTTTTAATAATTAATTATGGCTAATTGACTAAAGGCGCAAATGGGGGAAATGTTTATTTGGCAGCCCATAGCGGTTCCATTTTTGACGCTATAAGTGGTACCTGTTGGTCGAAATTTTATAAATTTGGTATCAAAGATCCCGGCAAAATGCGTAAAGGATAAAGTCATGCAAACTCGCGGAGTAAAAAATATATATCCTCGAAAGTATCGCGGCTCGCGTAGATGGGGGAGGGGGGAGGAATGAAGGAAGGAAGTGCTATTGAGATATTTTAGTTTTGTTGTGCTATTTGTGCTGCAATACAATCACTTTGATAGAAAGAGGAAGTGCTACACCACAATTATTGATAACTCCCTCAACCGTGGATATGTGTATGGAAACGACAAACGCGCGCCGGTAGACTTATATGGGAAACGCATGTAGTACCATTCGACAACGAGCTCAATTGTGCACCCGGAGTCTACAGTTTCCCATCCGGTATTCAATAAAATTGATATCGAAACAATATCATATTTACTAGCACAGTTGGGGGAAGTCTCAGTGCCGATCGATGTTTCATGCGCTCTGGATATAATTAATTGCTATAGCAAGGAGCTTTCATTGTTGTGGAGGAATACATTTTGATCTGTCAAGGCTAGGGAGGTGACACAAAACAGGTACAGTAATAATTGTTTTTATTGATTAACCATTATCAATAGATACTCAATATATCATGCTGAAATCGTATTTCGCTGTTCATTGACCTGCGTCTAGGTCTATCACTATATAATCCAAACCGATAATACAGACTGCCTCTTATTACTTCGAACCAGAGGTTGCTTTCCAAAATGCCTATTGAGTGTAACTATGCTGGGAAAGTATAAGTGTCTGTCACTTGTTGTTGTCATATTATTTTACAGAATTATGCCCCTCGATTAGGTGCTCTCTAAATCCGATGATAATTGGTTATTATATTACTTCTAAAATGTTCAATAGGTTTATTATTAGTATTGTTATTATTATTAATATAATAATGGATATTACTATTATTGATATTATCATTGATATCATAATTATTATTATTTGTATTATTATCATCATTATTATCATTATAATTATTATTAGCATTATTATTGTAATGATTATGAATGGATCATTTCTTTATGTGTATTTAATTTGATCTAGGCCTCTATGTATGAAATTTCTACTGTGCATTAAATTTTAGGCCAATCGCAATTAAAGGAGAAAATATGAAATTCTGAGAATTTGCTTACTCAATAAATCATCCGTAAAAATTTTAAAATATATGTAGGCAAGTGAATCTTCAGACATCTGTGAGGAAATTCAGGAAAGCTTATCATTGCTTACACACGAGACCTTGCACTCATAAAATACGTGTTTATGGCCGTAGTAAAGAGAAATGAGTCCAAAGTATTTTGACCGCATCTAATATTTCAGTATATCTGATGGTATCAATCAAGCTGGGCCCTGTCTTACAAAGAGTTGCAATTGATCCCAATTAATCGCAAGTCCTCTAATCAATCGCAAGTTTGCAGTCTCCTGTCCGCTTATGTTCATAGCTGCGATTGAAGTTGCGATTGATATCATCTCTTTGTAAGACAGGGCCCTGGTATCTCTATCAGAGCTTGAATCAGAAAAAATACCAAGTTAAATTTAATTTTTATGTCAAATTATTTTCACAATTCCATAATAATTATGCAGCGTAATTCAATGATACTTGGTAAAGTAAAGGACAAACCTTGGACTTGTCCAGATGGATAATAGAGATAGATGGATTGATTTGTTTTATTTTGTTTTGATTTGTTTTATACGCAACAGTTTTATATTTGTTTTTCTCTATCGCCTATCTATTCCTTGTTTCTTGTTTTACATCTATCCAGTACATTTTTGTTTTCTGTATGCCTAATATAATAACTTCGTTTATTTGTTTGCCAATGGAGTCATATTTAAAATTTATTTTATCAACAATTTGTACTTTTATCTTGTGGATGGACCCCTTTGAAAACCAGCTTTTAGCTGAAAAGTGTGATCCTTCCCATTATGTGGTAAATAAATAAATGTATAAATAAATATATTTATAGAGAATTAGATATAGACGGATAGATGGATAATATATAGATGAATGGATGGGCGGATATAATTGTGGTTTGATAGATAGATAGATAGATAGATAAATATATAGATATATATATACATATTATAAACAGACAGTCAGACATAACAAAAAGTTAGATAGATGGAAGGATTGGACAGAATCTTTCAATAGTGATGGCCTTACTGTACAAAACCATTAATGTGCAGTACATACAAATCATTTGATTGAATTGCGCATATAAGGAAATTAAAACACGGCACGGAAAAGTCATTTAATCACGCAGTTATGCTTTTAAAAGAGTACACTGCAATTAGCTAGAAATATCATGTTTCATTGGAATGGTTATTGTTTAACGGAAAGCGATATCAGCTGAAAGGGAAAAACAGTCTCAGGGCTAAAGTTCAAATATATTATTAGCACAAGAAGCAGAGGTTAATGATAATCATTCAAGAGAAACCTTTGAGAAACATCCAAAACGATAGAGACATGTAAATAAGTCATTGCATATCATTCCACAGTCGTCGTGTAGAAATAGATACGACGACCATTCCATGCTATATACAAAATGTTTGCGAGTGCATTAGTGAATTTTGCATATTATTTTGGGGGGTTGGCTTTGAGTTTATAGCTATTTCTCAACGTCTCTAGCTCGGCTATAGTTGTATAGAAGAAAGCGCTTAGTCATCCGTGCTATGAAAGAGTGTAAAGTCCGTGTTTTTTTCTCGAACAAGACAATTAATATGTATTTGCCATCGACAAAAGACATGTGTATGAGCAAATATATATTCTTCAAAGCATATCTTAATCGGCGTCACAGGGTGAAAACAATTCATGTCCGCTCTTTGATGCTTTGAACACATTCCTATCAGTGAATCAATACACATACAAAATATGCTTTACTGATTAATCTATTGTGCTATGTTGATAAATGTGATTATTAATATTGACGTTAAAAATATAAGGTGAACTTTGAACAGATTAAGATAACTTTACGTCTCTTCCGTCTGGTAATCTTTCACACACATACTCTCTCTCTCTCTCTCTCTCTCTAGTCTTTCTATCTCTCTCTCTCTCTCTCTCTCTTTCTCTCTCTCTTTCTCTCTCTCTCTTCCATTCCCTCCTTCTTACCCTCTCCCTCTTATCTCTATGTATACGAAGCTATGTAGCTATGTTAGCCCAGGGAGGTGGGTTAGCCATAATTATAACCGCTAGACCAACTCACTTTTCATTCTCTCTCCGTCCCTCTCCGAGTCTCTCTCCCCCTTTCCACTCTCTGTCTGTACAATTATTGTGCTTTACAACTCTGTAACCAAGGTATACTGACATTTCTGTGCGTAGCCGTTTGACCTTTCTGTTTTGCCTTGATAACAAAATGTTTGCGGGGTGACGTAATTTTTTGTGTCGATTGGGTCTTTAAATTGCACTAATTTACCCTTGAACCATGCATAATCATCATCGTACAAACTAAAACCATGTTCAACTATATACAACTATACACTTTTTACAAGATTATAGGTACATTCAACCATAAGTATGATCTGAATTTTAATCCAGTCAAAATTTATGTTAATATTAAACTGAAAACGAAACTAACTCACAACGGATGTAGATACAGGTGTTAATACGTAATATGTGAAAAATAGCCAAAAATACAGTAGCGAAGTTACTATAGGAGCATACGGAAGTGCCAATACCAATACACCCCACCTCCCCCCCCCCCCCCCCCTCCCCACACACACACACACACCCTCCCCGAGAACTTGAAAATGAGAGAAAGAAGTACGAGAAAGAGAAAGGAGAGGGGGCAGGGATGGTAAAATATATATGCTTGAGCGCTAGTTACTTTGGCAGCTTGGCTACGACCAGGGTAGTGTGTAAAGCGCCATGAGCGTCAGAGCCTGACAGATACCGGCGCTATGCAAATAACAATATTATTATTTATTTATTATTAAAATAAGATGATACGATATTTAATTTCAAAAACCCACACGCACTATTAAGTCTGATTTTTTTCTTGAAATCCATATACATGTATAATAATATTATAAAGATGTTAGCAAACACAATGCATACACACAATGAATTCCATCATGGAACGACGATACATAATATGAACTGCTTGCTCCATATTTTTAAATAACGTCATATTTTCAAAGCAAACAAGTCATATTACACTACAAAAGAGATCACGCACATCCTTACTCCCGTCGGTACACACACATATACACACGCAATCACGTACACACCAAACAGTGCCCGGTCTCAGACGTTTCACCAGTATTTACAAGGTAGGCCTACTTGCTGACTTGTGAAGAAATAATGCAGTCCAAAAGTTATGAAAAGAAGAGTTATGTAGAAAGACAGAACTTTATCCAATTAGTTTGAAATCACTCCTCTAGTAATATTCACATTTACATTGCACGAATAGAATTCCTGCTACATGTATAAGCATAAGCTTTCCAGTTTTCAATAAAAGAGTTTGTCGCTTTTTCTATAAACTTCAGGGTCCCCCTTACATTTTAAGTCAAATTGATTAATAATAATACTTTAACAAATATGTCAACACATTGAATCATAAATTCGTGGTTAGGTTAAACAAAAGCATGGCGCATCTGTATGTGATAAGACTTAGGTTGGCAAAGTTTGGCAAAGTAGAGTCTTGGGCTGTAGACTAGCAAGGTCTGAGTCATACATGTATTTAATCTTTTCAGTGATTGCATTTGAATAATTATAATCATACTTTTGATTTTTATCCTTGAGTGACTTTGGATAGCCATATGAAAAAGATCCGAATACAGAGGGAAATGCAGGACAAAGCCTGTGATAAATTGTATTTAAACTAATACACGTTTTTCCGAGCAACGAGCTATTACATGCTCTTTTTATGTATTGGTTTTATCACAGTTGTCAGATTGCGAATTGCATAAATTACGATTTGCCATGTAGGACAAGCCATAATGTTCGTCCAACCTAGCAACACGTAATGTATATTCTTACTTTTGAGATACAAGGATATATGACAGGTTAATTCATTTCGAAAATGGTCTATTGAACTTCTCCTACTAGACGTATACATTTTCACCTATAACCCTATTTTCCCCACTCCCGCAGATCGATTACAGCTAGCAGCGTTTAGATTTATGTCATGCATGCAAGGTGGATACGGCTATTGTGACGTCATAATTGTGTCAGACTACCAAAAAGAACAATAGCAGAAAATATATCTCCCGCGACCTGCGTAGTCCAAAGTTCGATTTGTACAGATAAAGCAATAAAAGAAAACATATAAGCAGACCCAATTAATAGTAATATAGTTTACACCTACATATTGACACTGACATGGAAAAGAAAGGTATGGTACAATTTATTTTGTGTCCGGCCGGTGGTCTCAGTGATGTAGAAATACCGAAAGCATGCGTGACCAAAAGTTTTCCAGAAACCCCCTGAACGAGGATTTCATCCAAAGCCAAAATACACCCTAAATGGGGATTTAGCATGGTTCCCCCCCCCCCCGAATTCACACCCTATAAACGGGTATTTCAAAAAAAGCGTACTCCTAAACAAGTATCAAATTGTAACCGCTTGAGCATTTTGAGGTGCGATAGAGATTATCATCTAAGTTTTTGACAATGTGAAATAAATCAAATTGCGCTTTTGATGTAAAATTCACAATGTAAACATTTATTTCAACTAGAGAAGCAATAAAATCAACCTTATACACTTCCGAATAGGTCTAATGTACGTCATCATAAGTCCTTTCTTTGAAAAAAAAAAAAAGAATTAATTTCAAATTTGATCTATTTATATAAAGTACATGTAGTTTTTATTTTAAAAAGTACACAATGTACAATGAACAGTTACTATTCTACTATGCAAAACTTGACTCTTGATAGATATATCGCGGGCATCCATCTTGATCTACTGAAGATCGTAAGCAAGTTCCCACGAGCTTGAACTCGCGTAAACTCGCGTGCACTCGCTTGAAATTTATTAATTTTTATGATATTTGCATGACTGATCTGATCTACGACGCAACATCGAGTTTCCTGCGATGGATGTACGATTAAACCGAGCGCGATACGAGTCACGCGAGCTCGGTGGTCTTTGAGATCAAGCAGTGTAGACTTTTAAAGAGGGCGAAGCATAATGATTTAATAATATCATGGAGTTACTAGCCTAACTCCATGATAATATACACCCCGTTTATATTTATGACTGAAAACGCAAGATAACCTCCGGATGTTACCTCGTTTCGTCCTTTTTCGAAAATTAGGGACTTTTAGATTCTGCACGACGAGAACGTGGAATGCCCTTTTAAGGCAATGTGACGTCCTTTAAGGCACTGGCAGTGACGTCACATTGCCTTAAAAGGGCAGTCCACGTTCTCGTCGTGCAGAATCTAAAAGTCCCTATTAACGCTAAAGACGGTCTAGCTCCACACGGCCAACCTCCTGAGGGCATCCGGTATGATCCGTTGTTTGAGCATAGATCTAAACGCTCGCGGGGAGGAAACCGGAAGTCTTCTCCCTGATTCACGTACGTGATCGGCCGTGAAGATGGATGTAAACAATGAGGTCAATTTGCTGAACATATATGTCAATATATGTTCAGCAACGTGTTTGACCTAGATCTCGCAATAACATTGAAAATTTGAAATACAAATAGATCACCTTGAACCTTGATTTTCAATTTGTCTCATAAATGTTTTTTAAAATTTTTATAAGAAATATATTCCGTGTAGACATCGTCAATGAGCGGCGTTGTCTAGCGAAATGTTCTCTTTTTTTATTTTGTTTTTTATTTGTATTTGTATACTGCTGTAGCGATAGCGTGCACTTTTTCACTGTGGACTTGTTACCATGACAACGTACCTCGCGATTACCGCAGACTTGCATTGTAATTTAAACGGCCCCTGCGCGCATTAACTCGTGTTTGAAAAGGAATGTCACCCCGCGTTTACCTCAGACCATTATGGGTCCATGCTCAGACAGTCGTCTGGTGTGTGACACTAAGTGACGTAGATCTAAACAGGATATTATGTATTCATCAAATAAATTGTGAAAGGGGAAGTCTAGACCCTGGACAAATATTAAAAAGGCTTTATTAATCACTAGAATGAATCAGATGTAATCATGACATCATGCCAGAGAACTGCCTCCACGTGTTCTATGTGTTCTATTAATACCCCGATCATGGGAGTTCAAACAATTTTTGCATCTGATTACTTTTGTATCCAATGAAAGTCACGATTAAATGTCGAATTATTACCGACAACTTGTGTCAACTGGAATAAAGAAACGGAACATGAATAGAGAACCTGTACGAATGCGTGGATGGATCCTCAAGGAGCAACTTGGGAACAGGGACTGATTCAGGCAGCCACTATACTTAAACAACAACAAGTACCCCCCAAAAAAGACAAACATAATTATAAACACGGATCCATCTTGGACAGGTGAACGTACTTTCATCATCAAAAAGTACACAAAACAATTAAAGACAACACGGATCCATCTTGGACAGGTGAACGTACTTTCATCATCAAAAAGTACACAAAACAAAGACAACACGGATCCATCTTGGACATGTGAACGTACTTTCATCATCAAAAAGTACAAAAGACAAACATTATAAACACGGATCCATCTTGGACAGGTGAACGTACTTTCATCTTCAAAAAGTACAAAATACAAAGACAAACACGGATCCACCCTTGAAATAAGAGCGTTCTTATCATGAAAACAAGGTAATTTCGGGGCTCATTATGAGCTATGTCTCATGCGGAAGGAAACAATTAAATAACATTTCATGACCAAAATCGATTTCATCGCAATATTGTAGGATAGGCCTAACAACTTCTGGAAACATTTCCTCTACAGACACCCCCCTTCCGATCCAAGAATCCGTTGATCATTGTGTGATCACATTCAACAATCTACTATCCTAACTAACATCCTGTACGCAAATGTGAACTTATAAGATCATAACATATTTGTCTATACTGCTCTCTCTCTCTCTCTTAAAAATAAATAGATGCTCGTATGTGTTCCCCAGATTGTACGTATGACTGCGTCAGCGAATGACTGCGTCAGCGAATGGTGCAGTCTTGACGCGCAATGTGTTGGGGGAAATCCCCTCTTGTTAAACAAAACTACGCATTCCGGGGGATATCATAAAAAACAAAATGATTGCAATATGAAAAGTGCGTTAACATTGGGTCGGATTACTGACGTATCCGGGCTGATCTCATTCACTTGCTGGATTGAATTAAGTAGGCGCTATTGACGCAATCGAAATGACGCCTCGTGTACGGGTACAACGCCGGCTGCATTTTCCATTCATGCGCTAATCAAAGACATTCGAATTGATAAATGTACATGAAAGGCTCATCAGACGAAGACTCTAGGCCCATGATTTCTGGTTTCTGATTTGACATAACACTGGTGTGGTAAATTAGTTAATTTACATAAACGATTGGATGGGTCTTATCCTGAGGTTCGTTTAAAAAACCTCACCAGTCGCGAGCGCTGTCCTACGTCAGGGAATTACGCTTCTAGCGCTATGGGTATATATATATATATATACGAATCATTTGACGCAGAGCATTGACGAATCTTGTGCACCCGGATGCATATCAGTTTTAAACGTCACAATGCCTAATATAATATCTGTAAAGCGCTTTGAGAGAGCCTGCGCTATATAGGAACGAGCTGTTATTATTTGGTCGTATTTTTACTTGTTAAATGTTAGTATAATTATTAGAAGTAGTAAAGTAGTAATAGTAGAGGTAGTAGTAGAAGCATCATCAGCAGCAGCAGTAGAAGTATTAGTAGTAGTAGAAGTAGCAGTGGTAGTAGCAGTGGTAGTAGCAGTGGTAGTAATAGTGGTGGTGGTTGTATTAGTGGTAGTAGTAATAGAAGTAATTTAGAAATTTAGTATTGTGATCATTTATTCAATAATTTGTTAATTCTTTCATTTATTTATTTGTGTATTTATTTATTTATCTACAACATTTAATTCTTTTCCCCCCATTTTAGAGCACGGTACGGATATGA
This sequence comes from Strongylocentrotus droebachiensis, assembly GCA_035222895.1. Lineage (NCBI taxonomy): Eukaryota > Metazoa > Echinodermata > Echinoidea > Camarodonta > Strongylocentrotidae > Strongylocentrotus > Strongylocentrotus droebachiensis. The sequence continues at coordinate 16,728 of JAVYIG010014194.1, forward strand.
CTACAATGGATCCGAACTGGGAGGACGAGATGGAGTCGCATCGGTTCGAGATGACCCGAGTTCTCCGACCGGATCGGTACTTCGATAAGTTTCGGAGCGAGCGAATCCTGGATGAGAGCGACACGCAAGTCATAAACAACGAGACGAAAAATCCCACACGGGACAAGAAAGCAGGTTAGTTGTGATCTGATATTTGGGTCATTTGAAGAATTTGAAAACATCCACAACAACAATCGACAAATAAAAAATATATAAAATGAAAAGGTCATGTAGACCCTAATATTTTTCTCTCTCTCTCTCTCTCTCTCTCTCTCTCTCTCTCTCACCCTCCCTATATCACTCTCCCTCTCTCACTGTGCACATGCAACAACAAAAATAGATCTCGTTCCAAAAGCTGATGTTTACTTTAGAACAACCTTGGAAACATTTAGCATTCACATTCATAAAACTTAATCATAAATGTATTCATCCACAAAACTCCCACGTTAACGAATCAAATCACAAAAAGGTTTTAATTATTACAGCTGTTCACAAGTTTCCTGAAAGAGAACTTCAAATACATGTTTATTAACCAAATGTTGTCATAGTAATAACATTACAAGGCTGCAGGATAAGTAGAGAAAACGTTTGGTTACAAGGCAGGTCAATTATTATGTTTATCATTTGGGACTGTTTTCAATATCATCAAAATATCTTGATCTGCGTCCTTTCAACGATATCAATTAGATATGATCTGTATCTTGGAACTTTCTAGATGATTATTTCAAAACGAAAAATCAATTAATCATTTTTTTGTAATTGAATCTGTGTGTCCATCAGCACCAGAGCCCTAGACAGGACATCCAACTCGGCGCCAGATGTTATAAAATGGTTGCGGTAGTTATTACGTGTGGTCGAAAACGATATGACATCATTCGGATCAAGGTCCTCTAGTTCTGCACACCCGTCCTGTGTAAAGACTTACTCCGTGTCAATACTTTAGATAAAGACCACAGACAGAACTGGGCCCAACATACTCGCAAATACACCCTCACCATCTCCCTTTCAACCCAGAATGGTTAAGCGACGCTCAGCTGCTTTGAGCTAGAAATTAGAGTACACTTTCCCTTTAAGTATATTTTCAATATTATTCAGTAAGTATCCATCGTTTTACACATCTGATGATAAACAGTTTAAATTAATGACCGTGTCTGGTTGTCTATACAAATCGTGTTCTGATCTCGTGTTTTTTACATTTCCGCTTAACGTGTCCGGTAAAGTGCAATTGAAGTTACAGGTTTCTTCCTTGTAGCATTTCCTTCAGTTGCAATGGTTGACACGCTTCTTTCATTTCCTTTCTTTACAATTCAAAACTCGAAATAGATTCTTATATATGTAACGGTTATCTTGAGGTTCTGGTAATAGATGCGTCACCAGGCCAGTTGGAATGTTGGATATAAAATACCGTCATCATATTAAAACAAACAACAATCATTCAGGCGCGGATCTACGGGGGGGGGGGGGGTTTAGGGGTTTAAACCCCCCCCCCTTGGGCGGCCCCCCCCCCCAAAAAAAAAAAAAAAGGAAAAAAAAAGAAAAAAAGAAAGAAAAAAAGAAAGAAAAAAATTGTGTTAATAGATGCCAGGAAAACATCACTTACGGGGTTCAAATAAACACCCCAAAAAAAATCGGCTCGCCGCTTCGCGGCTCGTGGACGATGCTCCGCATCGTCATTATTTTGGTCAAACCCCCCCCTTAGCAAAAAGCTAGATCCGCCCCTGATCATACACACAAACAAACAAGCAAAACAGCGCCTCTCCGAAATGTTCCCGACTTTGATTATTGAGGAGGGGAGTTACATACCATGATACTATTAGGGTTACCCAAAGTCCCAAACCACCCCCTTATAAAACAGTATTTCAATAAACACACTTACATATCTATATGAATCATTTTGATTGCGAGACAATTGTTGAGGGGGGTGGGGGTGGGGTGGGGGGCGGCATCAGTAATCGGAGAAGAACAAGTCAATACGATCGCAACTACTTTCGAAAATCCAACCTAAGGCAATTTAAATAGCCTTATGCTTCACATGATAATGACGATAATGTAATCTTAACATGGAATAAACTCAACAGAGCAGGGTTTCTCGAACTTTTTCGCTAAAGGTCCAGATGTGATATCCATGAAGGTTAAAAGGTCCAAAACATGGGATGCTATATTTGCGCAAAAATACTTTGAGAAGCTCTGCAATAGGGAATTAAAATTGCACCTCAGTTGATTTTTCGAAAATAGTTGCGATGATGTTTTGAACTACCTGTTACTACTGTAGTTCCGAAAGTTTGGACTGTAGTTTTCTTTGCGTGCATATTACATTATTAGGTGCCTGTTAGGTATTCTCTGCGAATCTAGATACTCGGTAGTATAGGAAAGGCTTGACATCGGCGAAAGATCGTGGCCGAGCTGAATCGATCGCATATACTCAGTAATTTTGTTGTATCAAATACGCCTTTTAGAACACCAAATTCAAGACTATCTGATGATAGGATTGTAAAGTAGTTACTTTGACTTTAGAGGTCCCTTTTTTCTTCAGTTGGCACTGTATAAAACATCATTCTCATCACCGAGTTGACCTAAGTAAATAGTTTTTAGGGCAATCCCACCCTTGTAATAATGTAATTTGTATGAAAACGGAGAAATAAAAGAAAAAGAATGGCGGTTGTTTGATATAATTTTGACCAATAATAAGAAAGTTGTGAGTATTTGAAATATGGGATCACTATAATTCTATGCGAATCGAAATTTGGCGATTTGGTTACTTGAATGTGACGTATGTACGGACTACTCTCCCGTTTGTTGTGTACGAAAATATCATACATTTTTGTTTTACTCCTAAACACCTTCTACCTTGGGGCACGTCTCAAAATTTATTGTGCATATAATTATCATTAAAGTCTGTCCCTTTTGCAGCCAAAATCAAATTCTGTAGAACTTTGCAGGAATTATGAATATGTCATGTATGTCCTATCTGTGAAATTTAAACGTTTAGCAGTGTCATAATATTCAAATTCTGCAAAGAAACCCGTTTACTTGCTAGACTTCACTGTCAGACACTATTGAGTGACTGACTGGCTTTTTTCTTCTTTGGTGATAACATACATAAAATGAGCTGTAAAGGGTACATGAGCATTTGTCTAAATCAATAACCCACTCCTTGTAATGGCCAAAATTAAACTGATCGAATCTTTGCGCAGCATAAAACGTACGACCATTAGGTACAATAGTCGTTTATTTCCCACTTAAAGACATTTTCAAGCCCCCCCCCCCTTTTTTTTGTTTTATTGTTAGGGAAGTTCTAAATTAGTATTATCTTGCAAATGCCATTGGAAATTAACTTTTTCATTTTTTTTGGACTGCAAATGGGACATAGAACCTTTAAAGGTTCTCTAAAAAGGAAAGAATCATAGTATTTTTAAAGAAATTGACCTTTTAATCATTTTTTGTGTTGAAACAATTAATGTGAAAGTTGTCCGGCATTTAATGAAAGCGATACTGCCTATTCAGCACATTTGAAGTGCCCTTTATACATAGTGATTATAAATTTCGAAATTCATAACTTTTTCATATTTTGGGGTCTGATTCGTTCAAACTTTCACCGATCTGCTTCTCCGATTTTTCTGCTTTCTTTTAGAGTAGCTTACTATCAAGGTTTGATTTCCTTTAAATTACCCGACCCTTCTCAGCTATATGCTTGTCATTTACTTGTTCAGTGGAATGCAATGATAATCATAACAATCTTTTCATTGTGTATTCATAATAAATAATTGGTCGTTGTGCGTTACAGCGTCAACACTCAGAGACCACAATAGGATCTGTACTTTAGCCGCTCCTGGCAGAAACCGACAGATCTAGTCTCTGCTCAAGGCTTTAGGGATCGTGGTAAAGTGTCAAATTAGGTGTAGATCCACTTTTTGCTTTCATACAAGTACTCCTGTCTTCTTACACAGTTAGAACGGTGTTTAAAATGTCACTGTTTAAAAGAATGTTGTTTAAAAAACGTAAACAACGTTGTTCAAAATCGAAAAATCAGTGCTCAATTGGCTTAAACAACTATCTACTGAAAAACAAAAATATTTAATTAAACAGAGTTGTTTAAAAAGTCCCGGGGGAAAAATCACGTGATAGATTTAACCAATCATGATTTCGCGTCGTTGATATTTTCTCGATACGCGATTGCAAATTGTGCGCACACATGCGATATGCACAAAGTACGTACATAGTACATGCATGCAAAAATACAGTGCTAGTGTGCAGTGCAAGTGCTAGTGCAGTGCAGTGCACACGAAAATGGCGGAACTAGGGCAAGGCGACGACTTGGTTCTTCTCGGCTTCGCCGATGGGGTTTAGGTGAAGTTATAGAGACAAATAATAATGTTGTCTGTCACTGTTAAATGAATATGAACAAAATTATGTTGAAGTAAATTGGCAACAAGCTCTACATGTTACAGTGTAATCGTTGTGATTATTGCAGGAGTGGTTCCAGCAGGTCATTTCACAAATTCAAACAACCAGATAATAACCATTAAACAGTTCTGTTTAAAATTTAAGCAACTCCTTTTAAACAACCCAGTTGTGCAGTAATATTGAATAAACAACAGTTGTTTAGTAATTTAAACATTATTGTTTAACATGTACACAACTTGCTTTAAACAACCGAGTTGTGCAATTTTATTACAAACAACTGTTGTTTAAAAGTTTTTCTTATTTTTAAACAACTAAGTGTTCAAAACGTAAACAACCTTAAGTTGTTTAATTTTTAAACAACAGTTGAGCGATTCACCGGTTAACTTGTTGTTGTTTAAAATGTTAAACAACTTGTTTAATTTTTTTCTAACAGTGTAGCAATCATGTATCTTTAGTCTTTAAAGCCCCACTGTCCTACTTGTAGCTACTTGCTCCCTCTATATAGAAAACTTCCCCAATCGGTGCCTGTTGGTCCCCCTTGATCCTCTTTTTCTTATGTTAGTTAAGAGCTGAGTTAATGAGATAGCTACCTGTCAGTGACATCGCTGTGTGGTCTAATCCCTTCTGGCCCAGTAGTATTGACGGTCTTTAAAGGTATTTAGACAGCACTGATATTTACAGATTGTGAACTAATGTGTAATCAAACGTAAGGAAACTCAACAAAGTTCTGTGCTTGCATTTCCATAATTTGATTAAACGAATTCGTTTTTACTGGCTGCCTGCCGTAGCAACAAACAGAGTTGACAAAAGAGTTAACTCCGTTGCGTTGACGATCAGACATGCAGAAAAAAGACGAAAGACTTCATGCATTACTTTAATCAAACACAACTTTGTTATTCCTGGCCCATTTTTCGTGATTGAGATATCATATGAAAGGGCAGGAAATGAACTTTCTAGAAATGTGATTTGTTTTTCTTTGAAATTCAGATACCGTCCGCCGAATGGCTTTTTGGTTTCCTTTCTTCAAATTGCTTTTAATCACTCATGCGTGAAATATGCATCATTATGAGTCACATCAAAATGAGAGGAGGATATAAGGTTTACAAATATGTGTCATTTATTAATTAAATTGTGGCTAAGTTATTTTTTTTTTTAAATCGACAATTCTCGGTTTCGTTTTTTTGGGGACGCACTGTATAACATAATATGATAATAATAATAATAATAGTGGAGTCTTGAATAGCGTTCATGTGTGGCACATTGCCTACAATGTAAAAATGTTAAGGTTTGTGTACTAACATGCTTTTATCCCCAATATCCAAACACATGCACTAAAACATACATGTTTAGGTGAAGTAGTATTCAAACACTTAAAACGCAGGTAAATTTAGCATTTATTGTTAAACAATTAATTTATCCGCTTGATAGCAAACAGTTTTGTCTCTTACTGTTAAATATTGAATAGTTTATCCGCTTTGAAATTGTTCAAGCACATACAATTGGGTCAACCGTTGTAAAATTTAGAGTGTGGCGCTCCTTTGTTACGACCCTTGCTTTATAGCACGGCTGCCGTTACCGCGCTCGAGCATTTCAAGGAATTAATTCCTGTCAGGTACCTGGATGGTGTGTTGCAATTGTAGATTAATGTCTTGCCAAAGGTCATTAGTTTTTTTACAGTTTTTTACCACGGTTAGAACATCTGCTATCAGCCACAGGGCTGTTTTTCAGCAAGTCCGTGGTTCACATACCGGAGATTCGGAGACTAATAGGGACTTTTAGATTGAGTGGACGAGAACGGCGTGAACTTCCACTGATCTGACAAGCTGTTTTCACATTTATTCCTATTTCTTGATATCAAGAATTACCATTGCTTTACAACAGAAAATGATTTCTTGATATCAAGAATTACCATTGCTTTACAACAGAAAATAATTTCTTGATATCAAGAATTACCATTGCTTTACAACAGAAAAATAATTTCTTGATATCAAGAATTACCATTGCCACGGTTAGAACATCTGCTATCAGCCACAGGGCTGTTTTTCAGCAAGTCAGTGGTTCACATACCGGAGATTCGGAGACTAATAGGGACTTTTAGATTGAGTGGACGAGAACGGCGTGAACTTCCACTGATCTGACAAGCTGTTTTCACATTTATTCCTATTTCTTGATATCAAGAATTACCATTGCTTTACAACAGAAAATAATTTCTTGATATCAAGAATTACCATTGCTTTACAACAGAAAATAATTTCTTGATATCAAGAATTACCATTGCTTTACAACAGAAAAATAATTTCTTGATATCAAGAATTACCATTGCTTTACAACAGAAAATCATATATTGATATCAATAATCCAATTCTTGATATCAAGAAAGAGGAATAAATGTTAAAACGGCTTGCCATGGACACGCATGATCGGTGGACGTTCACGCCGTTCTCGCCCACTCAATCTAAAAGTCCCTATTATCTACTAAACTACAGCCACCTCTGCTCAGCAAGCTAAATCCCCAGTTAAAAAAACAATTGTTCACCTGTATACACAATTCTTAAGTACACATAATAGATGGCGTCAGAGTCTAACTTCAGACAAGTCTTGTTTAAACGGAAATTGAGCCCGTCGACCTTCGGCTTTGGCAAATTGAAACTAGGGGAAAGTCCCGTTATTTTTCCCCAGAATGGTTTGAAAACTGATCCTATAATTTATTGTTTTATTAAATTTTCCAGCTATTTCGTAGAGTCGTTAGAGATATCGATAATGCGTATCGGAAATCACGTGAATAAACATTTTGTATATAGAGAGAACCGTGGGATAATAGTTGCACAGAATGGGAAAGAGGTTGTGAAAGAGAGACAGAGTGACGGGTTAAGGGGAGAAGAGGAAAGAACAGAAATAGGGAAGAAGGAGATACATAAGTGTAAGGAATGAGAAAGCCAGAAAAAGAAAGATAAAAGAGAGAGAGAGAGAGAGAGAGAGAGAGGAAGACGATATCTCTGAATCATATGATATCCCATTTGGGTATTCTGGGAAGAAACTGATTAAATATAACTTGTCCTAATAAAAGAATGTTGTTTTACCTTGTATTTTAATAGTACTTTTTTAAAACTAGCTTCGATGACGTAGGACATATTATGTTTGCGGATGGATTTTATTCTTTTGTCTCATTTCCCCCTGATAATATATGGGAATTCCAGCTTCCACCTCGCTTGAACAAATAACATGAACTCTGAATTTAATAGCCAACATAGTTACTCACTCGATATTGATGAAGTTGTTTTAAAAATGAAGATGAAATCGGAGTGAATTCAAGAATTTAAGTGCATTTTCCATGAAGTAAGCGAATCCGGTAAAAATGTTGAACAAATAATGAATAGAAATATGCACGTTTGGTAGACTTCGGTACCGAGTACAAGTTTGGACTTTGGATTCAATACTTTTCATTTCAGTTTCATTTTCAGTTTATTGTTTTCCATATTTCACATGATACAAATTTAACAATAATAAACAGTTCTTTGCAAATTATAATCACACAAAAGGAAATTAAATCCTGTTATAAAGTTAGTTATTGATCGAGTTATTTAACAGCTTTCACAAGAAGACGGATATATTTATTGACAGTGAAATATGACGAAACCTAATAAAAAGCAAAGCTTGTAAAGAATAGGTTCCGTACAAAAAATGACGAAGAAGATCGTCGATAATTTGACATGGCGCGATGAGAAAGATATTTAAAAAAATAAGGTTAATGCAATGTATATAATATAAATCGTAGGCCGGAGTGCTAAATACAAACAAATTCATATATTCAAAAGTATATATATTTAAAAAAAAATCAAAAATAATATATCTATTACTAGGAAACACGAGACAAAATCTTGAAGTAAACATACAGAAGCCATATGCGTGGGGAGCATTTACATAATATTAATTTACAAATCTATTAACATAATACACATACTGTAAGTATGCAACCTTTTTTTAAACTTTCAAAAGTGCAATAGGCCTACTCTATACTCTGTTCCTTCTATAAATATTTTAGTATTTCTAGTTTTATTTATTTGTTTTTGCTTTTGTTTTAGGCATGGTTTTGCTAGTGTAATAATTTAGTTTTTTTGTTACAATTGATTATAAATATTGTATGATCTAAATAGTGTTATTTTAAAAGATATATGTTTAATTTGATATCTCACATGTATGTATATGATTGCATTATTCGGTTTTTCAGTTGGTCACATTCTGATGTATATTCTTTGTTGGGTGCTTGCCTAACAAAGCAACATGTGCTATATTGCGTCCAACTTACACAATAGGGACTTTTAGATTTGCGTGGACTGATACGTGCGACGTCAATTCAAGGCAGTGCATTAAAAGGACGTCGATCGTAGCAATCCACGTTGTCGTTGTGCAAATCTAAAAGTCCTTAATATATGTTTATAAAATACATCGACGACTGAAAGCAAAAGCTTAAAGGGACGTCCTCATATTATTGGGTAAAAGGAGAAAATGCACGTTTGTTGGATAGAATATGACCCAAGATTGTGTCAAATTTTACCTAAAAAGCATACAACCTCATTTTCCATCAAATATTAGGTACAATGTTACGCATTCTTATTTCGAAAACGTTATCCACAATGAATCTTGGTACTCGGGTGATTTAATTTGCTAGCCCATCCGACCCATTGCGAGAACAAGATCATAAATAACATAACGATCTCAGAACTAAATAACTTTCCAATTTTGCTACATTGATAAGGCATTCAATGAAATGATGTTGGAAGTCTCATTCTAATGCAATATGAACTTGAACCTTGAACTTTGAACTTTACACTTTGACCAGGTCAATTTCTTGACATCGTGCGGGAACGAGGTCACGTGGCCTACAAACTGCTCCTAGAATGCATGGAAGCCGATCACCCGGATCTATACCAGAGCATCACCGGTATTAACCCGGAACCAAAATCATGGACGATTGGCCTCAGCAAGACTTGCTCGTGCGAATGTAAGTTGTTGCCTTAAATGTGTCAATCTATCAAATTAAATCAGATTAAATCGAATCGTTTATTTCCACTATGGATATACTACAATTATTAATGAAAAATTAATACAAAATGCTGATTATTATTATTATTATTATTATTATTATTATCACTATTATTATTATTATCATTATCATTATTATCATTATCATATGATTGAAGTGAAACAAGCTTTTGTTGTGGGTTGTGATCAGTTAACGATAGAAATTTTACTTTCTCAAGTACAGATAGTCGATCATGAGGAATAGTGACTCGAGTTTATTATAATTGAAGTAAGAGCATAGCATTTATGAAGACAAAATAAGTCATAAAGATACGAATACGATAATATCGATTGGTTGAAATCTAGACTAGCAAGTCTGATGGTGACTATTATACTCCGTTCAATATCTCAAATGTACTCTCTGATAATGATCTGAAAATGACCGTGAAGTACATAAACACTTAAACTTCCTGTTTACTTCCTGTAAAAGTATTAATAAATTACTGATAGATCATTGATGAATATACATGTAAATGCTGGTCTTATAATAATACCATAACCTTCTCTGTTCAAGGAAAGTATATCCTAAAATCATGTATGTTCTATGTACTTTTATCTTCTTATAAATTATGTACGCTTACAGAGATTTGTTGTTGTGATTTGATCATAAGTCGTCGGAGCATGGGTGTCAAAAGCCAAACTAAACGTTTTGCCATTTTCATTTTCCCCTCCCCCCACCCACCTTTTTTAAAAGACATTTTTCACCGCGAAAGGTTGTCTCCCTCCGAAATAATTAGAAAACGTTTATCTCTTTAAAAGTAACATAAACATGACATCACCAACGCTACATTGTATAGGTCTAACAGAGGCTTGCAGAAAAGAGAAGCAGCATTTACTCTTCCACAGTGATCAGTCAGGAACTTTACATCATCGTTGATGCATGGGGTGGGGGCCGGGGGTCAACACTTGGTCAGAATACAGAGTTCATGATGTATCTATGTATAACCTTATCCCATCCTATATTTCTAGTTTGTTTTGTCCCATCCAGCAATCAAGATATCCAAGGTCAGACCCCCTTCTTCTGCAAATCCCCCGCATCAATTCGAAAAAGGGTCAACAACATATTATTTTTTCTGGTCCCACTATTTGGAATAGTCTCCCTTTAAGCATTCGTTCCTGCACCTCAGTCGCATCATTTAAGAGGAAATTTAAAAACTCATTTGTTTTCTTTGTAATTGTTATTTTTTAGAGTGTAATGCACATGGAGAGTATATAACTATTCTGTTTTTATTTTAAAATGTAAAGCGCCTTGAGCATGTTCATGTAAAGGCGCTATATAAATACCAATATGTATGTATGTATGCAGCGGCGTACGCAGGGGGGGGGGGGGGTTCGGGGTTCAAACCCCCCCCTTTTTTTTTTTTTTTTTTTAATTATTAAAAAAAAAAAAAAAATTCGGGAGCAAAATATTTTAACCCCCCCCCCTTAAAAAAAATCCTGCGTACGCCCCTGTATGTATGTATGTATCATGTATGACATGAATAAACTCAAATTCAAGCGTCTTCATCTCCCGTTCTTTGTCCTAGGTCACGAGGATCGGATCTCGCTGGATCTGATGGAGGCTTACAAGAAGGAGAAACAGCAGAACATCTCCTTGAGGAGAAAACTTGAAAATCTCGCCAAGACCGTGGACAAGGGACGCGAGGAGAAACTCAAGCTGAAGCACGTGAATGAAACCATGAAAAAGCAACTCGACGTGCTACAGTCAGAAACGGGAGACGTACAGAAGGTAAGACCCCAACCAGGGGCGTTTAATTTTTTTTCCGGTGCAGTAGGGAGAGGGGCACTTTGTAAGTGAATGCATTGTTATGGGGGACTACACACTCTAGTTTCTAGAGTGGACACAGAGTTACCAACTAAAATGACTGAATGAGGATGAATTATGAAAAATATTTTCCGTTTGACACGTACCGTTCTGTTATTGAATATGACCTCTTAATAGATCCGATTATATTTGTGGGTTTGTTTCGATTTCTTTTCTCCTTTTCTCCTTGTCTGCTATAAATCCTCTCCGATAGACTTGGTAATGAGGATTTAATGCTTTACCAAAGGGCACAAGCGAATCCAATTGGGTTCTTCCATTTTAAATTATCTACCATTGGGCCATCTCGTTATCTGTAAAGCGCTTATAGAGACGTCTGAGATGTATTAAGCGCTATATAAAGCTGAATAGTATTATTATTATTATTATTACCCCCGGCCCCTCCACTCAGAGGTCGGAATGACCGCATGCGTGTTGCCAAAATGTCCGGTAAAGGGGTACTTTTCGTGCGACAAAGTCCGGCCCGAGAATTGTAAAAAAAGGGGTGTATTTGACTTTTCACCCGGAGATTTCTTTAAAAAGGGGGTGTTTTTCTTTTTTTCTCTCATCTCTTTGGACTCCTGAGAAATTATTCCGAATTAAGGGGGGTACATGAAGCATTTTTTCCTGATTTAGGGGGGTCTCCAAGGCAGGAAAAGCCCGCGAAAAGCCCGCGAAAAGCCCGCGAAAGGGGGGTTCGGAAATGTTGGCAGTCCTCAGATAGGGGGTGCTTTCAAAAAGAGGGTACGTGCATATGCGTACCCTAAATAACACTGAATGGGGGGGGGGGGCGGGTTATTACCTCTTTATTACCTAATTCCCCAATTTCTATTAATTTTATCCAGTTAAAGGATGACATCCAGTGGAAGCGATTTCAGATATGTGATCTTCAGGCTAAAGCTTACGAGGCCCAGACGCAGTTGATTTCATCCAACGATAAACTCAGAAAGGTGAGCTTCTTGTTTAATACAGGGTTATCACGTGATTTGTTGTGTCAGAGTAAGAATGAAGAACCTGCAGACTCAGAATAGGAAATTGTGCTAGCTCTGGCTTACTTGTTACAGGGTTAAAACAAAGTGGGGGAGTGAACCTTATCTCATGATGGGCCTCAGGCGCGTACGCAGGGGGGTGGTTTTGGGGTTAACCCCCCCCCCCTCGAGTTTTTTTTTATGTGTATGTTTTTTTTATGTTATTTTGGAAACCCCCCCCCCCCCCCTTTTGAGTATTTTTTTATTTTCAGGTGGGCTGTATCTAATACAGACCACCTTATAATTTTGTTAAAATTGCCTTTATTATTTATTTATTTATTTATTTTTCTTATTTCCACCCACTTTTTTGTTAACAAGATAACTTGAAAATGGCTCAATCAAATGCCTTGACATTTGGCACACATATAAACAAAACACACTGAGGTTTTCAACCTTGACCTTGACTGATGACGTCATCTAGGCGCCATTTTGTGAATATTAACTCATGATCATATCTTTATAACCAAAACGTATTTCTCATTCATATTTATCATGATTAAGGTCAATATCAGTCCAGTCAATTTCATGTCCAAAAACGCGCGCGTGCGCGTACGTCCGCGCGTCAGTGCGCGCGCAAAATTTTTTAATGCTCAAAATCGTCTCAAATTTTTTTTGCATACGTTTCAGGTCATTTTAAGCATTTTATAAAAAATCGCGCACACGTGCATGCGCGCGCGTTTTCGCGCGTAACACCATTACAAAACATAGAATCGCCATTTTTTTTTCTTTTATGATATTTCTCATATTTTTTCGAGGAATTTGATACCATGTTTATCTCTTTATGACCATTAATAACAACATGAGCGTCAATTCAAGATAAATGTCCGTGCGCGCGAGCTCTTTTAATACATAGCATATATGGGCAAAAACATGCCTATACAAAATCCATTATAGCTCTTTGAAATGAACCGTGACCTTTATTTTTTTTTCTCATATTTAGATAAAGTATGAGTCGGAGATATGATTCCATGTCTCATTTTGCCATTAAGTGTATCGTGACATCATCATAATGGCCTTGGAACTCAAAATACGAATTTGCATATTATGAAGTCAGCATATTTATGTAAAATTGATTGTATCTCTGTATATATTGATAGATTTTCTTCAAAATTTCGATATGTTGTAGCTAAGATACTTTTCTACAAGTTCAATGGTAACCATTTTTCATTTTTATGACGTCATCCGAGTGAAAATTTCGATTAAAGGCCTCATGTCAGAAATTTCACAATTTGCGTGTTATGACTATAGAAGGTGAATTTCGTTCACATCATTAATCTACATGACATTGTTTTTAGCAGTATCTCGCTTATTTTTGCTCTATTTTGTATCAAATTTTAGTTGACCAGCCCACCTATACTTGTTCCAAACAAGTATTATATGTCTAGTTTTATATATTTTTTTTAATAAAATTAAAAAAAAAAAAATTAAAAAAAATTGCCAATGGGTGACCTTAAAAAGTTGACCTTACCCCCCCCCCCCCCCAACTGGACAAAATGTCAAATTTTCAAATTTCGAGACCAAAAAAAAAAAAAATGTCCCCCCCCCCCCCCCCCCCCCCCCCCCGCTTATTCAGCGGCTGGCTGAGTCGTTGCGAAATTTTGGGCCCGATTTGAAAACCCTCCCCTTGAAAAAATCCTGCGTACGCCACTGATGGGCCTTCATTATGGAATACTCTCCCTCAATGGATTAAAGATAAAAGTTCTGCCGAAGTGTTAAAAAACAATCTTAAGAAATATCTGTTTAATTTGGCTTATAATTGAATATCATTACCTTTCATGTCTGTACCTTTCATAATGCACTTTTGTATATATTTATCATGTATTTCATCTTTTGCACAAGCTGCGCCTTGAGCATTTGATTGTCAAGTGGATTTGGCGCCTTATAAATCTCATGTTTTATTATTATTATTATTATGGCTAATAAAATATCGACGCAGAAGAAAAGGAAGAGGAACTAAGCGGGGCTTATGTTGGTGAAATGATAAGTATGTGAAAAGACAGAAAATGGGGCAAGTATGGATAACAAGAGACAAAAACTAATGGCCACAATTCGTGATTATCATTGCTCGCTGTACTTGACATTTTGAAGTGTCATCTCCAAGTAATGTAGATATGAATTTCTTTTACTCATCTGGTGTCGATAGATGTTGTCAGTAGGATTACACTGCGTTTATCACATGGTAAATGAAATAAAATTTGAGGCACAATGTGGCTGAAGACATAATTTTAAAGAATTGATGGTGGTTATAATTACCTGCGAAATACTTGTAGTATCCCACATTCAATGATTGTAACCTCTTACAACAAAGTCACTTATATTGAGGACGAGTAGTAGCGGCAGTGGCGGCAGGGGTAGTAGTAGTAGTAGTAGTAGTAGTAGTAGAAGTAGTAGTAGTAGTACTAGTAGTAGTAGTAGTAGAAGTTATAGTAATAATAACAGTAGTAGTAAACACATTATAGGCTTTATTGCAGAACCTGATAGCGCAAGATCTTTTATCTTTTTCTTTTATTTGGGGGTTAGGTGAACCTGGAAAACAATGCCTTAGAGAACAAGGTCAGGGAGGCCCAGGCCAGGCTGTCTCTCCAACGCAAGAAATCAACCAGGTTGGAGCAGGAGAGATCGACAGACAGGATGCAAGCTAGCGAAACCCTGAGGTCGCTCGTCGATCAGCTCCATGAACTAGGTTTAGACCGCGCCAAAAAGATGGAGGTAAGGGTTTTAATCAAAATCTTTGACCCAGAGCTTCTCCAGCTGCCCTATATAGTCAGGGGCCCGTTGCACCAAACTTACCATTGATGTTAACTTTGCCATCAATTGTAACTACGATGGAGACCTTGATTTTGATTGGCTGTTGAGCCCTGTTACCATGCATGGTAGTTACCATTGATAGCAAAGTTACCATCAATGGTAAGTTTTATGCAACGGGATCCAGATATATTTCGGGAAATATATTTGTTATAGATTGTTTTAATTGAGGTATAAATTTTATCGGCAAAAGCAACCCATTGTCTCGGCTTCCCATTGATCATAAATCAAAATTGTCTGTTACTTTTCAAATACCCCCCCCCCCCCACACACACACACACACACCCTCACCCACACAGAAATATGCAAGTAACAGTGCATCAACTGCAACCGTCGCAATAATTAAAATCTACATTAATTCAATATTTTCAAGCCTTTTCCTGAATTTTGTTGAAATTTAACATTTTCAAACATTTTACATTATGATGAAGCGATCAACTCGAAACGATTAATACTACGGCATCAAGAAATTGATTTTCCGAGGTTTGGTCAGCTCGAAAGTCCAGAAGATGTAGAAAATGTAGCCTTGAATTTCTTGAAGTATAAACGAGCTTCATTGTCTTGACATTAGTTTCACCCGATATTATTTGGTTATCTATTTACAGATCATCATTCGATACATTTCATTAACGATGGACTTTTAAACTCTTAAACTCTTAAGTCTTTTTTATTCTAAAGTGTGTCTTCAATCACAAACCACCCATTCGCATATTTATCTGCTGTATTTAGGACAAACCACCAACGAACAACGATGTACACGATCAGACCAAGCTGGATATCATGGTAGCTGATAAGCAGGAGGCCGTGACGAAGTGCGAAGAAACCGTCAATGAGCTAGTCAAAGTACGTAAACAACTCTACGAGGTCCAAGAGGCGAAAACGAAGGTGAGTTCAACCAAGGATTCAAGTTTCTCTGAATGATAATACAGTCAAACCTGCTTTAGTGACCACCTGTCTACAAAGACCACATGTCTACAAGGACCACATTTTTGTTTCCCTTTAAAATGGTTTCTCATTGAAGGAACCTGTCTACAAGAACCACTTTTTGCGTTTCCCTTTGGCGGCTGCTATAGACATGTTTGACATAAAGCACTCATATTCACCACTCGAGGTGTTCTAGACCAAGGCCCCCTAATATTTACCCGTCTTTAGCTACACTAGCAATTTCGGTGCTGATCGACTGCATGCAAGGCCTTCCTCCAGCTATACTAGCCATTTAACGACTATACGGGGTCGTGAATGGAAAATGTCATGAGTGTAGATCAGCATTTTTTCAGCCTTGGTGCCGCGAGAGAACTTTTTGAGTAAAATGTATTCTAGAAATGACGTAAAACTTCGTGGAACCAAAGGTTTAGAAACCGCTATGTGTATTCATGAACAACGTTTTAAAGAGAACAAGTGGGTATTTCTCAAACAGGATGACTTTAGGGAGAGAAGTGCCTGAAGACCTGGATTCGGGATTCGGGTGACGCGAAACTTTTATTTATGTATTTCTTTCCAGGGTGCCGTGACTATGGCAAGGTTGATCTGAAAAACGCTGATGTATATTGTTAAATTGCCACAGAACAGGACAATAGTCCCGCTCTAGGGATTCGAACCGTATCCCCAGTGTGAAACCCTTGGACAACGACACATCTAATCAAATCATAGCGTAAAACAGTGTAAAAAGCATAATAATCAGTGTGAATATTTGCAAACCATATCCAGATTCTTAGCCTCTGATTGGTCAAAAGTGCAGTCATATTACAAATTTGCTATCGACGGCAACGACGTCATAATTTCCTGGTAAGATTTTGCATCCCGCCTAAATATAATTATCATGTGTACAACTAGGACGCAAATAACAGACTGTTATGACTGTTGACATGTGCTCATGGCAATGAGTGATTCAACTAACTAAATCAAACTGAAATAACTAATTTAAAATTGAATTATTGAATGATTGAAATTGCAGTTAGAGGCCGAGAATGAAGAGTTAGACACAACTGACACCTTGCTGAGGGAGGAACGTGCTATGGTGATGGAGCGTCTACAAATGGCGCAAGAGGAATTGACGCAAGTCAGTGCAGAGCGGTCACAGGTGAGCATAAGCTGACGCATGAAAAGAATTCAGCGGCGTATCCAGCATGAGGTCGATCCCTATGCTAAGTTCACACCGACGCCGAATTGATGGCGCATTAAATCGGCGAGCAAAGCGGCGGCAAAGCGTAACAAAGCTTAATTAAAGCGTAAAGACCGTAATAGAGCGTGAGAAAGCTTTGAGCAATTCGGGACATTCGGCAAGAGCGCCAATTTTTTTTAAACTGTTTAAAAATTTGAGGCGATCAGTCACGAATTGCGTAAAGCGGGGAGAGCGTATTAAAGCTTATCAAAGTTTTGCTCAAAGCGTAGGAAAGCTTAACAGAGTTTAATTTTTTTTGGCGCTCTTGCCGAATGTCCCGAATTGCTCAAAGCTTTCTCACGCTCTATTACGGTCTTTACGCTTTAATTAAGCTTTGTTACGCTTTGCCGTGGCTTTGCTCGCCGATTTAATGCGCCATCAATTCGGCGTCGGTGTGAACTTAGCATAACATATCTCAGGAGATCGCGAAATTTTTTGAAAAAATGACGCCGAATTGATCGCCGATTTAAAGCGCGACATTCGGCGTCGGTGTGAACTAGGCATTACAAATGCCCCGTTCCGTCACGTTCCGTCACGTTGAGAGCATAGGAGGAAACATCAATGAAATCTGCAGTAAAGCTATTATGGGCACGTGATGCCATCTGTGTACATAATTCCGACCATCGGTCTGGTATTGAATTATTGGTATGCCACTGGAGTTTCGTCCTCTCGTTATGGGATGTCTAAAATTTCAAAGTATTTTGTATTCATTTCTTTTGAAGCTTATTTAATGTTGTGACGTGAATGATCGAAATATCGGAGTAAAACAACATTTCTTTATTTTGTAGTTTGCCGTTCCGATATCGTCACCGGGGAACATGTTTGCAAAGTCCTATAATGAATACCGAAGTGTGACGTCATACTGGCCAAGTTGTCAAGATTGCTTGTTCCCAACAACTTTGTGCTAAACAATGGTGTGGTGATCACACCAGCCTCAAACACTGAATTCGCCTTGCTCCAGCCTATTGTTTAAATGGTTTTGCGGTGAACCTCATGCGCAGGCTCTGGTGTCATGGTTGTTGATAACCAGTAACGAAGACAAGCAAATATGACGTTAGCACATCGGTACTTCGTGGAGATGATCAATAATGACCTTTGACCTTTGAACCCACAGGCCATCTCTGAGAGGAACAGGTCTTTCGAAGAGACAGCCCGGTCCATGCTTGAACGTGATGAACTGGTGAAAAAACTCAACAACGAGAGGCAATCGTTTCTCAAGCAAACACGCCAGCTCTTTGAACACAAAAGTAAAGTTCAGCAGCTTAAACGAGATAAAAGGGTAAGACCAGGGTCCTCTAAAGACTCCTCCACGAGTTGTTTTGGGAGGCATTGAGTAAAGATTCAAATATTTGTTGACAATAATGTCCATCAATAATCGGATTTGAGGTAAAGTCGTCAAATATTATGTATATTTTTGTCGATTGTATTATGGTAACTGGGAAATTTGTAACCAAGACGTTTTACAGGCGCTAGAATGTTACCGAACAAAATTTGACTGAATAATTATGTGAATATACTTTCTTTGAAGCATTTGACTGGGGGGCGTGATTTGGTAATGTGATTTCGTTGAAATGACTATTTGATTTACCTTAACTACCTAGAAAACATATACCGAAATGTAAACATAATTAGTAATCGACAATTTTTTTAAAAACAGGTTATCATTACATCGCATTAATAATGATGAATGATTACTGATGGTACAGATAAGTCCAAAACACAAAATCATTCTGAAGTTCGGATATGCATGTAAAATGTACATGAAAATCTTTGATGCAACTACAGAATGCATTTCAAAAATATTATTTATAGAGTGAATATACATGTATAAAATATTTAACACCTATTCATAACTATGATTGATTATACTCATTTCAGTTACTCCGCCAAGACTATCATCAATCCTTAACTTTATCAGTGAGCATTGTGAGTATAGGAACTCCTATTCACTCTTAATTCCTCTATATGTATTTCATTGCCGTTGTTTAATTAACCAGGGTAGCTCTGTCATTATACTAACCGATTTCTTCAGAAATCCTGCACAACTTCTAGGATACGGGACGATGAGATTAAAAGATTCATTACATTATACAGTTAAAGCAGTTAAGCTTCTTAAAATATGAAATAAACGACCAACATATAAATGCGTATTGAAGTTGCATGCAATGATATCAAAGTTCGAAAGAGATTTGTCGATGATTCTTTTTTGGAGATGATTTAGAACCTCATGTTCTACTCCTATCATTGCATCTTTATTTTTTGGAAATGGTCTTTTTGCATTGAAGTTCATTTTGTTTAAATTGATTTGGAAGTTGTTTACCGAAATGAAAATGTCTCTTGATAGAATCACCTGTAACATAATTGACTCCCTTCCCACTCATACAGGATGGCTCAAATGACTCCAAGAGAAGTTCTGGTGCCAATGAAGTCAGTTATCTCGAGGGCGGAAACGCAGGTGCACCGTCAAACGATAACGCCAAACCAACGACGATGGCGGACGGATCGCCACCAACACAACTCCAGACTAAACGTTCCACCAGCCTGATCAATCAATCCGGCTTCGATGCCGACGATGACGACGATTTTGGCGATTACGAATACCCAGTGGGGCGCAAACGATCTCAGGTGGTGTCGCACGGTGAAATCCCGGCGGCCGTGCGGGACCGGAGGGCTAGCAACGCGTCGAAAAGCGACAACCCAGGGGAGCTGGCCAGTCGACCTGACGAGGATGACTCCGGCAATGTATCCGGCATCGACCAGGCCAATGAACGCTCCGATAGTGTCTTGGATTCACTCCCGTGTGATGTTGATGAAAAAATTGGCACGCTGTGGTCCGACTTTGATTATTCCGCATCATCCGGGTCGAGGTATGTCAACACAATTATATATTTTTTTCAAATATCATACGGTCCTAATGTCTGCAGTTTGGTGGTTATTTCTCTGAATAAAGAAAAGGCCCTGAAATAAAAGGTGTTCCTTTTCTGCTTCAAAGGCTTCCATTTTACCATGTGAGCCCAAAAGGAATATTGTCGGCATATTCATCTTTTCTTTTACCTGTATCGCTCGTACTTGCGTTAAAGGGAAAGTCCACCCCAGGATTTTCTTTAGCTGACGATATAGACCTAATAATACCATGAAGAATGATACAAGTCTCATTAAAATCCATGATCACATAACGAAGATATATCGACTTTTTTATCGAAATCAGCCGCCCCCCCCCCCCCCCCCAAATGCAACAGCGTTACATGGGCATGAAACGATCGCCAAAAAATAACCGATAGTATCGAAATTGTGACGTATGTTGCGAGCTGCACTATCGGTTATTTTCTGGCGATCGTTTCATGCCCATGTAACGCTATTGCATTTTGGGGGCGGCTGATTTTCGATAAAAAAGTCGATATATCTTCGTTATGTGATCATGGATTTTAATGAGACTTGTATCATTCTTCATGGTATTATTAGGTCTATATCGTCAGCTAAAGAAAATCCTGGGGTGGACTATCCCTTTAATTGATATATTATTATCCGCGCCATTTACTGGTGTACAATAAACGGGTATTTGATACGTACGCAACACTTTAAGGTCTAATTTTCAACTTCGTTATAAGAAAAGAAAAGAAAAAATCAAATACTATGTCGTCCGAAGAGTATTTACAATGAAAACTGAAGCTGGGAATATCTGTGAGAATCGCGAAGTTACGAGTAACGAGATTTCAAAAAATTGGTACGAGAAACGTAAATAATTAAGATGGTCGTGTATATTGTCAAAGAGCGATGGCGAGTGATCGCAACCATAGGCGCCGGAAGTGGGGGGGGGGGGGCAGGGGGGCAGTTGCCCCCCAGTCAAAAAAGTGGGGGGGGGGGGGGCAAAACGCATTTTTGCCCCCCCCCCCCCCCCCCCAAAAAAAAAAAAAAAAAACGCCCCCCTCCAAAAAAACAAACAAACAGTAAAGGAGTGAACATGGTCTCTATTTTTAATCCAAAAGAACGTAACAATAATAAAAACCTGAATTAAATCACATTTACAATTCCATTTAAAGAAAAAAAAAATTCACAGGAATTAAATTTCATAAACTTTGCGCATGACACCTATACGGTATTTATCAATGGAGGTCTCTATAATAGCGATACGCGCATATCGTGGACATATTGTGCGAGAATGGAAAAGCGTGTCCGTTTTTTTGTTATAGGGGTGAGAAGACATGAGCCCCTGAACGCTGGCGTACTGATGGGGGGGGGGGGGGGGTTATTTCTTATTCGAAACAAGTGATTTACAAATATTCGAAACAAGTGATTTACAAATGTTGATGTTGTGACATGATTTTCCGGCATTTTTTTCTCCATTTTTTTGTAAGTCATACCTTTTTATGCGTTTGTTGGAAAATAAGAAATTCCATAATTACAGTCAGGCGAAAATACGCTTATTTAGAAGCCTTTATGTCATGGTCTGCAAAGTGGCTAGGCTCAAGCCCCCCCCCCCCCCCCAACACACACACACACACACTCCTTTTTGTAAAAGTATGTTAAAGAGAAAAGGAAAGAAAGACGGAGAAAAAAATAAGTGACCTGCCAATGTCACAAATAAGGTATAAAAAATGCTCATCTGACCGTAATTAAATGCATAAAACCCAGAGCTTACGGGGGCTCCGCCCCGGACCCCACCAGGGGACCTTAAGCGGGCCCCTGGATGATCATCTGACCATAATTAAATACCCAAACCCCCGAGCTTTCAGGTGCTCTGCCCCCTGGACCCCACCAAGGGCTCTAAGGCGGGCCCCTGGATGCTCATTTGACCGTAATTAAATACCTAAAAACACTGAGCTTCCGCCAAGGGCCAGGGGCCCTAAGGCGGGCCCCTGGATGCTCATCTGACCGTAATTAAATGCCTAAAAACCCTGAGCTTACAGGGGCTCTGTCCCCTGGACCCCACCAAGGGCCCTAAGGCGGGCCCCCTGGATGCTCATCTGACCGTAATTAAATACCTAAAACCCCTGAGCTTCCGGTAGCTCTGCCCCCTGGAACCCCACCAAGGGCCCTAAGGCGGGCCCCTGGATGCTCATCTGACCGTAATTAAATATCTTAAACCCCTGAGCTACCGGGGGCTCTGCCCCCTGGACCCCACCAAGGGCCCTAAGACGGCCCCCGGATGCTCATCTGACCGTAGTTAAATATTGTAACCTCTGAGCTTCTGGTGGCTCCCCCCCCCCCCCTCCCTTGGAACACGTTAATGGCCTTAAAGAGGGCCCCTGGATGCTCATCTAACCGTAGTTAAAAACCTTAAAAAACCTGAGCTTCCGGGGGCTCAGCCCCTTGACCCCCCGCCGAGGCACATGCCCTGTACCCCACGCCAGTTTACGCTCTACCTGATCGATAATACTCCACTTTGAAAAACGTTCCGCGGGACCTGCATGTAACGTGTAAGACTGGTGGTGATGCAGATTTTCGTCTGCTCCCCCCCCCCTTCCGAACCTTTATCTCGTTACGTCACTGCCCCTGGAAGGTGAGCCCCCTGGAATGTTTGCCCCCCCCCCCCCCCCCCCCAATCCCAAACTGCTTCCGGCGCGCCTGATCGCAACTATTGCGTAGCAGTGATTGGCTTCAGTCGCTGGGAAAATAGTTTGTCGCTGAAAGCATCATCGCTGGAAACACCCCCAAATACCAATATAAATCGTGTTGGGATTAATACGTAGTGCGTCATTGTAATGTTCGCACATTATTTTCAATGTTGAGTGGAGGGGAAGAATATTGAAATTACCACAGGTTAAATTTACAGAAGTCTTTGCCATCATGTATTAGGAAGGCCGTCGGTTTCGTGAATTTGATGGCCTGCAGGTATAGATGCGATGACATTTAATTGACAAAGAATGTACACTGCAGGTCGAGCGTATGGCAAGCTGTTTGAACATTTATTCCTATTTCTTGATATCAAGAATTGAATTCTTAGTATCAAGAAATTATTTTCTGTTGTAAAGCAATGGTAATTCTTGATATTAAGAAATAGGAATGAATGTTAGAACGGCTTGCCATACGAGCTTCTGGCTTCAGGGTCGTGAAAACTGCAGTTAAACAACAAGCAAACAATGTCAAACATTATCATCTACTTGAAATAAAAGTCATTGCGTTGTCTAATTGCAAGAAGGATTTTACTGCCATTGAAAATACGTAGCTCTTATGACCTCCTTCTGACGATTGCAGACCAACAAAATATACTAAGCCTATACATTATAGTGTGGGCCTGTAACAGGGATCATGATGGATTAGGTTCCTTTGTATACTGTGATTTGATGGACGATTAAGACCGAACAAAGTATATTAGGCCTTGATAAAGGGGGCCTATATTTGTCAGAAATATTATTGTCGACATAGTCATGTAGATCATAATTATCATACGATGCTTTCTGTTCCTTTGTATGCAGCTATTTTGATATATGAGACCGAACAAAATATACTAGGGGTGCATAGTGTATATAGATCATTATCATGCACTGTATTTGTTTTCCTTGTATGCAGAGATTCGAAACCAGAGCATCCGGAGAGACGGATCTTGAGGCATGGTTTGTCTACTGGTATGTCTACCGAAGTTCAAGTGGGATCTCTGAAGGACAAAAAACGTGGTCCAGGACCTCGTCTTAGCAGGTACTTAACCCACCCCTTTCTACCCCTCTCTCTCTCTTTCCTTCTCTCCGGCGTTTTAAGAGTTCCAAAATGCACTTTCTTACTGCAGAAGAGTGGAGATCTACATTTAAAGAAGATATATATAGGCTCACTTCGTTACGAGTGGAATTCTGATCTGGTGCATAGTTTAATGTTTTAAACCAGGCACTAGCCATCTTTTGATTTATACACCTTCATTGATTTCATTTCATCGAAAATTTGATAAGCAAGATCATTTTTAGAGAGGTTTAACCTATAGGCCTATGGGAAATGATGACATTAAGAATCATAACAAAGTAAACATTTTCCCAGCTTACGAATGCGGTATATGCTCATATGAATATGGGATGTGCACACTTCATGTAAAATAAAACAAGCTTAATTAAAGTCATCATTTTATATTTTTCTACCAGCTGTGATATTCCACCATCGAACTATATGGCCGATGTCAAACTTAATAGACGGAGTAAAACACTGGGCAGTTATCCGGATGACCCCACCAATCCATTCCGGAACACTGATGAGGACGGTAAACTCGAAACGCAAATCTCAGATCACGTGGTCACAGGGTATTGACCAATCAGGGGCTACGATCACCTTATTAGTACCAAAACTAGACACTATTCTTCCCAGTCATTAAACCAGTTAAGACTGGTATAACTTCAGTCTGGGAGACACGCCCACATCAATTCACTATTAAACACTATCGTGTTCACGCCAAGGCACCCATATATATGTTTATTTTGCAAACGAGTATAATTAATTTTGTCTAACTTTTCTGTATAAACGTTATAAACGATGTAAATACGTTCATGTTTATTCAGGGCCCCATGGAAGACCACTACTTGTTGGTGAATGGGCTACCCTGTCAAAAGATTAGAAATAAAGGGTCTATGGCATGGGGTCCCTTGGCGTGGCACTAAAGTACTGTGCAAATTATGGCTTTCGTAATAGTTGTGAATGTATACAATTTTAGGCATCCTCTCGCCGATGTTTTTTATCTTACAATAGCAAGGTACACTGTATTTATATTTGATGTAAGTTTATCAAACTGGAATATATGAAATGTAATTATCAAATTGTGATATCAAATTTAAAGAAAAAAGGAATGTTGTATAAAAAAATTGATAAAGTCAGGTTTATTATGGTGATAGGAAGTAGAATTGTTGATATTCGATGTATTAAAGATTAAATTATTTAATTTGATCATAATAGGTGGTTACTTGATATGCATGTGAATATGCCAAAATACGAATCGCTATACAACAAAGATGGATTCAAATAATAAAATATGGTAAACAAGTTTATAATTTTAATGATTACAAACGTAAATCAACGGTATATTCTAATTTGAACTTGAATAATTTTGAGTTATCAATACATTGTATAACTGTGAAACAAATCTGTACGGAACTCAAAAATCATCTAGGGCGGCAGATATCTGGAATGAAACCTGTACAGACAAATTGTTGGGGTCCTCTGTGGTTATTTTAATTGAGATATGTTCGTGATAACTACTTGATTCAATTCAACTTAAAATTTATGTATAATATTTACGAACACCTGTTAATTTATTCAAATGGGAACTCAAAGAAACGACTTGTTATTATTGTAACCAAACTGGTACCATAATTTAAAAAAATTAATGCGAAAAGATTTATTCATTTTGGAATATTATTAAAAATATTATTATGTATCTCCTTCTGTAGAAATGGTAAATTCTCACCCATAAATACATGTTTGTTGTATATAGTTTTCATGACGCAAAGTAACGTGTAACAATTATTAATGTACTACTTTATTATGCTTTATTGCAATTTATAAAGCGGACTGTTGTAAATAAATTTACATAGCAACGCAAATAATAGGATTTTTTTTATTTTAAAGATAAAATACAGACTAGCAGTTGAAGAAAATAAA
Source organism: Strongylocentrotus droebachiensis (assembly GCA_035222895.1). Taxonomy (NCBI): domain Eukaryota; kingdom Metazoa; phylum Echinodermata; class Echinoidea; order Camarodonta; family Strongylocentrotidae; genus Strongylocentrotus; species Strongylocentrotus droebachiensis. The sequence continues at coordinate 42,622 of JAVYIG010014194.1, forward strand.
ACTAAGAAAATAGATGTGAATACTTCTAAGTGGATAAAGATAATTAATGAATGTTACAGGAAGTATATTTATAATCTGATTTCAAGTAAATGCAGATATATGATTTGATCTTATTTAAACATGTGATGTTTGCTTGTGGTAAAAAGGTATGTATGATCTTATTGTAAAAACCGTATTGCCTAAAGATTGAAGATATATAAGGGAGCATAGCGTCTTAGATTTTTTTTTTTTCAAATTATGAAAGAAAAGTTAATAATTTGCACAATCTTAAATCGATTGTTTGCATTGCAACCATAACTTGTATAGGTAGACTC